>SSNS01000093.1:2007700-2070967 GCA_006937985.1 Aphyosemion australe
GTGTGTGTGTGTGTGTGTGTGTGTGTGTGTGTGTGTGTGTGTGTGTGTGGGTGCGGGGTGTGCCTGTGCCTGCTCTGTCTTCTCAACCCCCAGTGAGCCGTAGCGGATGGCTGCTCATACTGAGCCAGGATCCTCTGGAGGTTTCTTCCTGTTAAAAGGGAGTTTTCCTTCCCACTGTCGCTAAATGCTTGCTTAGTATGAGGATTGTACCAACACAATGACACTAGTCAGTGTCTTGATGCAATCTGCTGGGTCCCTTATATAGGAAACTTTTTTACTGATTGGCTTATGAACTGAACTGTATTGGAATGTTTACTTTGTGAAGTGCCTTGAGACGACTCTTGTCGTGATCTGGCGCTATATAAATAAACTGAATTGAATTGAATTGAATTAGATGCAAACTTCTGACTGTGACAACAAACTAATAAATAATAATAATGCAAATAGAGCACACAGCATGAAAGATCGTAGCTGAAAGCTTTGATAGATACGTTCCTTTTAAGAACCGAGTGCCGTTTGAGCCGAGCCTGAAGCCTCGCTCCTCCAGCTGGTTTTCATGTGTGCGTCTTTGGCAGGTACAGATGAGTTAGCAGACCAGAAATAAAGTATTTAGCACTGAATATTTAGCAAGCTGTGCACTGCTGAGCACACACTCCTCCTGAATATGAATTCACAAAGCAACAAAGTTGCCTGTCTTGAGGTAGTGAGAAAACATGTTGGTACTTCGGTTTTCATTTTCTCTGACTGTGTGTTGGTGATGTGAGTGCTTTTTACACATAAAAGAGCGATACACACCAAAATGTACCGGGAAGCAAAAAGGCTGCTGCCATGAAGCTTTACTGGTGACTGTTACGGTGCACTTCATGCATGAGCGGAATCACACATCCTTCACTCACATAGCCGTCTCATGTAAATCCGAAGGGACTCTGACCTCGCTGCCTTTTCTCCACGGGTTACATTATATCTCTTGATTTTTTTTTTCCAAGCCATTGAAATGTATGAAATAATAAAAAGGTTGCATTTCCTTTTCACTTTTATTCATAGACGCCTACAGCAAACAAGAGTAAGGAATGTTTTCTTGTAAATTTTCCCCCAAGGACATGATTGGATAGTAAGACTTAACTATTTTTACTGCACCACACCATACCATACCACACCACACCATACCTGGTATGGTGTGGTGTGGTATGGTAAAGTATGGTGTGGTATGGTGTGGTATAGTATGGTATGGTATGGCATACCACACCATACTATACCACACCACACCATACTATACCATGCTATACCACAACAAAGTGCTGTCCATTACAACCACACAATAAAACAAGTCAATTTGTATCCAAAAAGAATATAAGCCACTTTATATTAAATTCAAAGCCAAGGAATAAAAATGGGTCTTGAAACGAGATTTAAAAACAGAGAGGGAGGGGGCCCGTCTGACTTGAAGGGGCAATGCATTCCAAAGTTTGGGTGCTGCCACTTTAAAAGCTCTCTCCCCCTGGATTTGCAGTGCATGATTGGCACCTCCAGCAACATCTGACCAGCTGACCTAAGTGAATGGGACTGTAAGAGGTCAGCTTTTTATCAGATCACAAAGACAAACTCATGTAATGAGGTTGGAATTATGACACTCAACATATTCACATCTTTTTCATGTAGAATAACGACACACATCCACGTCCTTTTCACATTTCCTTGTACTGATCAGTCGGATGCTTCCGTGTCATCAAGTGGGCGGGTTTCAAATTGGGGTATGTAAGATGATGTCATCAGTATACATACTCATTTGTTAATGTTATTCAAAGAGTCCAGGCCTGCTTTTCTCTGTACCATTTCACTGTTTTGCTGTATAAATCAACTTAAATTGGAAACTACTGACTTTTTGTCATAATTAAAGTATAATCTGTAATACAGTTAAAGTAACTGTGAACTAAAGCCAGTGATGGACTGGACCCTGCATATTCCAGAAATCCTTTACAGTTTCTTTGTTTAAAATTCTAAATTTTTGTAAAGTTCAGAACCTCAATTTAAAGTTTGAATAATAATAAAAAAAAATCTGAAATAAAAACTAATTGATATTATACCTGTAATATGTTTTACTTAAAACCTTTAACATCTTGCAGCTTTTCTTCTCCTCTGTTTTGACCAGTTAAACCAGTGGGTCCATGTTTCATGGCTCAGGACTAATTTCTGGATTTCAGCTCAGTGGATAAATGTCTGAAAAGCTGAGCCCACTTGGCTGGGAATGTTTTTAGCACCTCTGACAAAACCGCACTGAAATTCAGCTGGTAATGCTCCAATACTGGGAAACATTTGCAAACACCATCCTTCATTTATCCATCTCTTCAATAAAATTGTGTTCTCTTAAATAGCGGTGAGATGTAAAGAGACATTTTGGACAGGCCACCAGTCCATCACTGGACTAACACGCACATTCACAACCAGTGCCGTCTCAAGTCCACCTGAGCTGGTCTGTATTTGAACTGTGGGTGAAAAATATGCAAATTGTGCAGCTCTGAATGTGCCACAGCTGCATGGTGATGTTACTGTTGGCCCGCTACAAGAGGTTCACATCTTTGCTGGGGCATGTCTCTGGAAAATTTGCGAGTTCTGCTGATTCGTGTGTTGTTTTCGTTTCCATCAAAAGCATGTGTTAAGTTAAAGGAGACTTGTGAATTAAAATACCTCTCACCTAAAGCAATTGTAGCAGCTTTACTCAGAACATTTTCAGTACCTTCCAGAATGAGCCATTTCAGGGTTCTGTCCCTTTAAGAAAACTAGCTGGAACTGGTCATGCCCACCCATCTCCTGCTTGCGCTGCTATAAGCTGAGAAGCTCTGAAATCTGGGAGGGACTTGTATTAGAGTCGCTACTCCCTGCAGTGTGGAGCAGTGAGATGTGGTTTTATGCAAATTTCCCCATTTGTGACATCACAATGGGGGCTTTTTTAAACAGCTTGTTTTAGGCACATAATTCCGACACTAAACCCTGACTGATCATGTTTGGAGTGTTTATAGAGGCAGTAGAAACCTACATAGCAGCACAAAATGATGCAAAAAGTGAGTTTTGCATATAATGTCTTCTTTAATGAGAGTTTCTAAATTGAATGTATAGCAGTGTGTGTGTGGCTGTTTTCATCAAAGAGTATTATCATTTGTGCTCATCTTTTAAGCTTTCCCCGGTGTTGATTTGATCTACTAGAGAACTGTCCACTCCTGAACTGAAGATAAACCTTTTTATGATGCTTTAATAGCCAGTACTGTGAGGCGTCTGTGCTTGGCATGTGCATATTTAACACAGTAAGCCTGAGGCATCACACACACACACACCAATGTAGATGGTTTAATGTACTGGAATGCTTGCAGGATTGGTCGCAGTAAAAAAAAATATACGGGGAAAAGCTCAAAAAATGCACAGCTCGATCGTTTGCAGACTTGCATGTAACTCATCCCTGTAATGATGCATGTAGTTCATGCAGAGTTCTGTGCACAAGGAATACATTATGTGCATGAGTGTGAATCGGTGACCATTTTGTAACCGACTGGTTTGAAACGTCCACTGCTGGGTAAGAAGTGAGTGTACACTGTGTTGAAAGGACAAACTGATCATGCCGGTCTTTGGTTTTGTAGGATTGTTTGTACGTAAGAGCTGTTTACCTACCAGGCCACTATGGGAAATGGTAAGTCATATTTTTCCAGCAGGGAATGATTGCACCGCACAATGCTGCTCCTCAGGCACTAAGCATTACGCTCTGCTTCATCACTGATTAGCTGTTGGAGGAACAAAATGTAGCAGAATAGCACCTGTGAGCTGGTTATCAATAAATATGATTTCTTACAAAACTATCGTGTTATGTGACCAGCTAAGATTCAGGCAGGAGAATGATTCTTTTTGTGTGTGTCTCCAGGCTAATGTACACGTCATGCATATGAGCCTGAAAAGATGCTGTCCAAAGGCAATGATGACTAAAGCTTCACTGGGCTGAGCTGTTTCTCTTGGTTTTCTTTAGTATGAAGCCTAAAGAAGACCAAATATTCAGCGTTGGTCGAAGATTTGGGGAATACATTTAAAAAAATATGGGAAAAGTTAGAAAAACACGGATGAAGCCAACTTTTGTGTCTTTCACAAAGTCTTTGGTCACGTCTAAAGGGTTCATGGTGATCAGCTGTTTCTAAAGGTGTCTAAATGCAGCCTTTACTGTATTAGTTAAAGTCTTATCAGTGAACTTTGTTCCAGTTTTAGGCTATAGATCATTAAGCCAAATAAGTAATAATCTAAAATGAAGTTCTGCAAGCTTTGCTCAAGGTCTTCCCAGTCAATCATCCCTTGTGAGAATCTGTAATAGCAGCTGAAGCGCTGCTGGCTGTGCTGGTTTTATTTATGAAACAATTATGTTCCAATATTTGTATCAAACAATTAAACAGTCTAATAAAGCTCAATTGTAGATTTCATTCAAAGACACACAGGTGTGCGTGTGTGTGTGTGTGTGTGTGTGTGTGCGTGCATGTGTGTGTGTGTGCGTCCTGTAATACATGATGGTGTTGCTTTTTGCAGCAGGAAGTGTTTGTCAAGCCATTAATGGCTTATTGACTATTTGAAGCTGGTTGTTTCCTGTGTGGGTGAGCTTATGGGGCTTTATTCTGTGTAGTTTTAATTAAAAACACAAATATTTGTAGGTTTTTTTTACCCAACACCATTGTGATTGTGTTCTAATATTAATTATTTAGCAGATAGTAAAATAACTGTGAGAAAACGTTGGTTTATGTCTGCAGGTGGTCCAGATTTATTATTGCATCTAAGTATCACAGCAGCCATGTTCGTCCGAGTGTCTCTCACCTGTTGATAAATGTGTGAACACACTCACGGCAGGGTGCATTTTGTGTCAAAGTGTCACAGTTGGCAGCTCATAATAATAAAAAATAAAGATGTTTACTGCTTTTCTCAGCTTTGGCGAAGAACAAATAAAACTAGGCGCCATGTCGAGTCTAATTAACACAACTGCAGTCCAAACTGTTGAATCAGTCAGCTTAGCTGATAAAACGGCGGAGAAGAAGCAGCAGAGACCAGGAACCATTTTGCGTTGATCAAAGCCGTGTGTTTTTCTGTGCTGGGTTAATCCAGCCCACAGAGAGGAAAATTCAAAAACTGTACAATCTATAAACCTCTCAGCGCAGATTCATTTCAAAAGCACGACTATGATTTGTGAAAATGTGATTGATTTTTCTTTTGCTTGTGCGTGTTTGTGTGAGTGTGTGTGTGTGTGTGTGGTGGGGGTCAGTTCTGCACAACACGACAACATGAGGCTATAGAAATCACACCAGATTTGTTTGTAACACATAATGGTGCTGAAATTCTCAGGTGCATTTAAAGTGTTGCATTGTGGTCGGAACGAAGACAAAGACAAGTTTGAACTGTTCTGCTCCGACACTCTTGATTCCAAGAATGAATCCTCTTCAGCAAGTCCTCAAGTTCTTCTGAAGTCTGTTAATCGCAAAATGATTCAACCAGGTGTGTTGGTGCAGGGAAACATATAAAACATGCAGCCCTCAAGGACAAGAATTAAATAGTCACGGGCTAAAGGCATGAGTGTGACCAGTCCTGCCGCAAATTCCAGTTTACCCACATGCATGAGCTAAATCATTTTTCACCACAATTTTGATGAAAAGTATGTGTGTATGCTCAGAACCATTGTGGACTAACCCAACTGTTCGACTGTATGTGTAAGCAACGCGTAATGTGATGGATGCATTTTCTCTGCAAGCTAAATGGAACGTTCTTTCCCACTGGGAGGGTTTACAGATGTGAATCAGCAGCAGGAAGTGTTCCACGCAACTGGTCCTGCAAGATCATGAAATGTCTCGAGAGTCGTAGGATTACACGCAATTTTGGCAGTTCATGTGATAACAATAAGCAAGGAGAACGATGGCAGCATGTATCCAAAAGGTCTGTGGTTTATTTTATTTTCTGTTTACCTCAGCCACATAGGTGTTAGGCCTGGAATATACTTGCTGTTTAATCTCGCGTTGGCGGCATACTTGCTGCTACACGGCACTGCATGTAGTACTGGAGTGTTCCAGTAGGGGGCACAGTAGAGTACTCAAACTGGAAAGAGAGCCAGGTGGGTACCATAGATATCATACATATCACTAGATGCCTTAACTGGGAGTTGACAGCGTCCCTACCCGGCGGCCATCTTACTTCGGACACCTTACGTTCTGTTCTCAATGGTAGCAGATGGAAGGTGAGTGAGAGAACAGCTTAAACAAAAACTCTCTTAACTCGATTAAATATTAACGGATTTACAAGCGTTGCATTATTACAAACCTTATGACACATAGGCTTGATAGGACATACTTGCACATTTTTAAATTAACGGGCCAAATCCATCATATTTTAGAGCCACATCTCTGGCGTTTATAACAAATCAAACCGTTTGAAAATTGGTTGAAATTGAGCAAGTTAGAGTTATTTAAATGGTACATGCACCATTCACACCAATGTTACGAAAGGGGGCAGCTGTCCAAAGTAAGATGGCGTAGGGATGTTCGTCCAATTGACGAACAGCGCGGGTAAGGCATCTAGCGATATATATGATATCTATGGTGGGTACAACTAAAACAAACATGGCATCAATAGAAGAGATCAGTAACTGGTTAATTTTGAGATCACGGCAGAAAAAAAGACAGTAGCAGTACCGTAGATGGTATGAAAGACCTCTAAACCAGAGGCGGAGTCACCATGGTGGGTGTGTCTCACTCGTTTTGTCAACTCCGCCTACTGGTTACTCGTATATTGCAGCGTTCGAACACGTTGCGTAAATTTTGGGTGACGTGCACAAACGAAGTTTCAAATCAACGCAAAGTTACGCGTGGCAGCCATTTTAAACACGTGTACGTGTCGTTAAACAGCAAGTATATTCCGGCCCTTAGGGGTAATGACATCATTTTTTTTTTACCAGTTAAGCTGCCGGAAATCTGCACGAGGCTTTTATTTTAAAAGTCCCTGAACGTTTTACACCGCTGCAGTGTTTGACTTCCTGTCTGGCCTGATCTGCTGAGCTTGAAAGGTTCTGGAAGCATAAAGTGTAAAAAATAGACCCGAAGCATAAATTTAGTTTAGCCAAAACTACACTTCTGAGATGCGCTGCATCGTTGCTGTGGAGACACGCCTAGCGACTATAGCTACTAGCTGCATACTATGCTACACAGACATTACTAAACCCTCACACGTCCAGAGTAATAGGGTTCTATCACACATCATCAGGGACTCCATTCTTGATACATGCTCAAGACCTCACCAAGAACCTGCAAAGGCCGTCCACATTCTAGCTAATTTTTAACACCGTAGCAGGGTCTCCTCTCTGATGTGAAGGGTCTTGGGGGAGAATACGGAAGCGTGTAGATGAAGAGAACGTGTCCATATAGCTTCTTTTGTTTTTGGCAGTAAAACGATGGCAGCCTGCTGGGAAGCGTTTTCTCACAGCTCTTTTGTTTGTGTGAACACAGTAATCACACTCGGTTGTGAGCTGAAAGATTCACAAAAACTCCACCGAGAGAATATGGTCCCAAACCGGCACTGGAGCGGTTTATTTTAGGAGGGAATATGAATCTTTATGCATACGGCGCAGGCTCAATATTAAGTCCATTGTTCTGTAACCTGAAGGAGGCAGCAAGGTCTCATGGAGCATTCATAATAAATTGTTTCGGGATGCCTTCAGCATGTTACTGTACCGTGTTTCCTGGATTATTTCCCAGACAGTTCTGGGGAAACAAATGAAGTTGTGCAAGAATTAAATAACTTAGTGATGTCTTTACTCAGATACCAGCAGTTATCCACATACAGAACTTTATGATTTTGTTTTTCCTGCTCTTAACACCTCAGACCAACAGGGAGTAAACACTTTTGGTTGTGCATGGATGCATCAATGTATTTATTTTTTGTGTGTGTGCAGGCGTGTGTGTGTGTGTGCCAGAAAGAAATCCATATATGGGGTAAATACGTAAAATGTACAAACTCAGCAGCTGATAAAAACTACATTTATGTTATAGAACAGCTCAAATAAGTGTTCATATTTATGTTAAAGCATTTTATTGTCACTATTTATCCTTTTAATCAGGTTAATTTCCAAAGGGCAGCTTGCGCTCATTTCTACCTCTCACACTTTTCTCCCTCTGTGATTGGCAGCTCTGCTGGATAATTTCACAGTAAAAGGCGGCATCCATTCTCATATGAGGTCCCCACAGGACGACGAGGCTTCATGCTCGATTTTGGATGATGGATTTTGCTTTCAACTAAATGACAGGAGGCTGTTTTGGTCTAATAACCAGTCGGAACTCGCGTCTGACAAGTGGCTAGAATAAAACCGAGGCACCTTTGAAATCGGAGACAAAACAGTTTGAAAACAAACCCGGAGGGCTATAAAAAGGCTTTTTAAAAATGGATCACAAGAGTATTTGGAACATGAAACATTTCAGGTGGAAGGAATTTGTCTTTTTGAATCAGCAAAACTTTTGAAAGATTCAAATGAACATTCTAAACATATCTGGAACAACACACTCAAAAGCTGTCATCTGACTTTACCTCGATTATAAAACCACTACCAAATTATATTAAAATAATACTCATAATTAACCACACACACACACACACACACACACACACTGATACGAAAGATAAACAAAATAAAACACACCCAGAATCTGTATTGCAATCCTGATATTTTTTAGGTAGGAACTCGTTGCTTTAAAGACAAACACACACAAACACACAATCGATAACACTAATTGACACGTGTCTTACTAAAGCCTCCACTAAGCCTTCCGCTGCTCCGTCCATTAAAAGACTTTTACTACTGATGCTCACACAGACATGCATGCAGCTCTACGTAGATCTACAGCTTCATGAGACACCACACTGACCTTGAATTACTTTCTTGGACACGAATAAAAAAATAGCAACTGACCAAAAAAGTATCCAAAAACTGATAAGTTGTAAAAAAAAAAAAAAAAAAAAGCAAAAATTTTCTAAATAAACATTTATCATGTTTTAGAGGGATAGTTCTGATATTCTGCAGTGTATTTCAGTGTAAAATGCATTTTTGTGTAGATATTGATTTTAACTTCTAAGGTGCTAAGCCCGCCCAGCGTCTCTCTGCAAACATTGAGCGCTGTGATTGGCTGGTCCTAAAATTGTTCGGGCCAATGGTAGACCTGCTGAGGCTACAATGGAGCGTGGCTAGACCAACCTGCAGAGCAAAGTCTTTTGCCACAGCTGAGGTTTGTCTAGATTTCTATAGCAAACACTGTTTTCTTGATGAAGAGATGCTAACATCACTTGCTACCCACAATGCATTGCTAAAACATCCACCGTATTTTCAAGAGGTGCAACCAACTCACAGCATTACTCTCTCAAAAGTGCTAAAGGGTAGTGTCAACACATGTAATTGTGAAATTGCACACAGATAAGAAGTATAATTATAACTGATATTGACATACAGTACTGATGTAATATGAAGTGTGATGGAAAATTTGATTCATGTCTTTTCTTTAATTGGATTAATGTTCATTCTCTGACACTGAGGTTGCTGTGATTTGTAACCTTCAAGGCTGAGAGAGTTTGAAGGGGAGTTTCTTCCTAGCTAGTGCTCCTCGCTGAGGTAGGTAGGAAGCAGATTTGGAAAATCGTAAATCGTGTTAGAAACCTTCTGGAGGTGGGGAGGGCAGAACTGAAAGGGTATAATTTTGAATCTTTGACTATTTTTGAATCTTTTACGTGTTTCTGTATTATGTGTTCTTGTTGTTTTCTCTTTAATTTTACCTACTATTTGTTGTTGTTGTTTACTTCCTTTTTGCTCCTGTTGTGAATGTAACTGCTGCTGAAGAAAAATAATGTCTATTCTAAATGATCTGTGATCCCTTCTCTCTCAGCACTCACGCTCCTGAGATGCTTTGGAACGAATCTCTGTGACTGCGTTCCTCAGTTTCATATTGAAATGAAAAATTTTTGATCGAATCTCATTGTTTTAATAAGTCCCCGAATAAAAAGCCCACAACAGAAGATGTAAAAAAATTATTCTGATAGATCAAAATCCATTTAAAGCTGATTTATTTTTTTAAAAAACTGAACACATAAAAAAACTAATTGCAGAGCAAATAAATGCAAAGTGCTTATATCTTTCCAAAGCCTTATTTAAATAGTAGTTCAAAGACGGTGGCTAGTTCACGTCTGTTGACCACAGCACCAATGTGCAAAGTACCCGTGAGGAACATTTGAATAAACCTTTACTTGCTTGTGATTGCAGCAGAAATATTATGAAACTCAGCCAGAGATGTTACTCACTGAAATGAAAGGGTGACACCAAGCTAACATTGCTTCTAATTTCCATTGTTGCCAAACATCCCCTCAGACTTTAGTCCCCAAAGTGAAATTTATTGTTTCCCTTTGTTGGTCTAAATGTTCATCTAATCTTGACACATGTCAACAATTCAGCATCAGAGGCTTGTTTTCACTTCTTCTCCTTCTCCTTTACTCCTCAGCTTTGCTGTACATCTCACATCTCTGACTTCCACTTTCCGTCTCATTTTCTGTCTCTTTGTTCACTCTTCACTCTACGTTCCCTGGTTAATTGCTTGAATGGACTGAAATCGAATCTGTGACAAAGATGAGAGCAGCGTGGAGACCATGAATTCCCTCATACTGGTTCAAGAGTTTATTGCCTACATTTAAATGGTATTGTTCTCCCTGAATTCATTTTGACAAATTCTACAGGATGCTCGCTGTATTCTGTGGAAGCATTGCCTCGTGAAGCGATTGCTCTGAAATGCAGGCGGAACGTTAAAGCTGCAAATCAGCCATTGTCACCTTCCACCCTCAAATAGTGCCGGCAACTGGAGGTCAAACAGACCAGTAAGAGACCTCAGACATTGTTTCGATAATGGCTGACTTTAACTGACCATGGTGTTAAAAGCAAAAATGTTTCCAAACGATACCAGGTACAATTGATTAGCATAAATAAACTGACAGTTATAATGCAGGAAGCTGTGTGCAATTCATTTTTTGCCACCTATTGAACTACTCGGTTGAAAGACAGAATGAACAATGCCATTGATATTGATAAAAACGTATCAGTTCCCACCCATAGGCACCATTCTTTATTCATGACTGTTTTGAGGATAAACTTTGATTGCTCCACTCATTTGGCTGAGAAGCTACAACATGAAGCAATGATCTTGGAGAGTTTTCCTGTTGCCATGGCGCAGGACTGATGGTAGCATTTACTTTATTGTCTCCAAACAACTCTTCTTCCAGATGCTCAAAAAACGTCAGAAATAAAAATTGTAAGTCAGTTTAACCCAGTGTTTAACCATCCAGTCCCTGTATTATAAATTATGAGGCAGTACATTCTTCAATATTTGGCATCGTCATGCTGAAGGGTGGTTACTGGAATAAGGAACAGCTGGCTGGTTACAGACAAAGAGCAGGTGAGAGTGATGGCAGGGAAACCAAGGGAGGTAACAGGAAATGGACAGGAGGAGAAAACTAACTGAAGCAGCAATCATGACAACAGCAAAGCCAAACACCAACAACAATCCTCTAATTCGTTTCTGTCTGTTTTAAAGGCAAAGATTAGTCAGATTCAGAAGATCTGACTAATAGGATTTTTATCTTCCTGACGTATTTTAAAGCCATTCGCTTCAGCGTTGGATTTCTAAGACATCCAACCGTTTGAAGACTTCCAACAGACTAAAGCAGGTTTTTGATTGCTTTTAGATTAAAACTGATATCAAGGTGAGATTTTAGACTCAACAGCTGCCAATGTTGCAAGGCCAGGCAACCGCAGTGATTATCTAGCTTTGAAAAAACATAAACACTCTGGGACCCACTACCTCTCAAAGGCAATCTCATTGTCGACCTCTGTCCGCTGAATCTTAATTGTAGAGCTTTTCTTGGTGAGACCAACGGAGGCACCAGTGAAGGAAAGCTATGAGGCTAATAAGACATGGAGCAGATTTTGGTAGGTCTTTTGTAGCTGTTTCTCTCCCACACAAATACTTAAATGTAGTTAGAGTCACGCTCAAATGTAAACATACTTCCTTTTGCATCCCGTTGTTTTCGTCCCTTTCTTCTCCAGCATAAAAGCAAAGTGAGAACATCTCTCGATGCTATCACACTGAGCTTCCTGTCGTCTAATTTAACCAGCAGGAAGAGATGTGAAATACACATCGTCACCTGTCAAGGTCACTTCAGCTCTTTGCTCGACTGTTTTTCCGACAGGAAGCCTTTTCTTTTAAGCACACCGTCTCGTGTGAAATATTCTGCTTACTGAAGCCTGTGATGGCTCTTATATGTGTGAGAGAGCGTGTTCGCTTGGGATTTAAACCTCTGCTTTGGAAAACGTTTGTAGACGTCATAAAGAGTTGTTTTAGTTTGTTTGAATATGTTTTGCACTTGACAAATCAAAAAAGTGGTTTTACGTTGCTCAAACAGGATCTATTTGTTGAAAGATATCTGTGGAAAGTGTTTTTTTTTCTATTTTTGGCTCCATAAAGAAAATAATCTGAGTTTGGTGAGAAAGAGTTTGACCTTCCAACACAGAGACTCACTTCCAAGCCATCTAACACTGAACATCAGCTTTATCATGTGTTATCTGACCCTGATCCTTCTGTTGGTCGTGTGGCAGAACAGGAATTAATCCCTGCTGCAGCTGTTTTTATGTTTCTTTTATTTTTTTAACTCTCGGACTTGGTCTTATCATGTTTCCTCAGTGATCAGATGTAAAAAGAGCGTTCTAAATATTTACATATATTATATTCACACTTCTCATTACAATAAATTGCATCTCTGAATGAACTTTGATTCATTTCTGATTGGATTTTGATAACAGGCTTCATATCCAAATAAACAGCGGAGCAACAATTTTTTCACTGGCAAAGGATCAAACAACCCATTTTCACCAGCACTGTTTTTTTAATGTTTAATATTTAATATTTCCCCTGCATTTCTCTTCACGTTGTTTTACATTAGCATGCAGAACGGGCTAGTTTGACTCTTTTTAGGACATTTTAATGAAACTGGAAGGGTGATCAATCATCCAGGTGGTAACTCGCTGCATGCAAGGAGTGGCTGAGGTCAATTTGGTTGTCCTTCAATATGGTTGGGGGCATTTTTATGCTCAGATTGTGTTTAACATGGCTGCCACTGATAGGTGTGGAAATGGAAAAATAACAAGTCAGTGTCATAAATCAATGCTTTTGTTCTCATCAAAAATCCTTGGAATTTTTCAAAGAAGTAGCTGACTGTGGATAGTACAATTTTGGCAGGAATTGGGTTTCTTGATTGTTCTAAGGGCTGCATGGTGGCACAGTTGATTACGACTGTTTCCTCACAGCAAGAAGATCACAATTTGACTCCCTGCTGAGAAATTTGTGCATGGAGTCTGAATATTGGTTTTGTGCTTGTAGGTGTGTGTTTTCTCTGGGTGCTTCGGTTTCCTCCCACAGACTGAAAGTTTGACTGTTAGGTTAATTGATGACTTAAGTTAATGGAATGGTTCAGGGTATGGGCTGCCTCTTGCTGAATGACCACTGGGCATATGCACCAGTCTCCACTGCAACCCTGCACAGGAACTAGTGAAAATAGACAAAGGATGGATGGATATACGTTTGCAAAGCTAGAAAGCATTTTTAAAAATTGCCTGGTTGGAGTTTAAATGCAAGAATGTGAGCTAGTAACAAGAAATGAAGTGAACATTCTGGTTTCTTATAAACAGTTCAAGTTTGTTTTTTTCTGCTGGCCTTTTGTGCACAGTAACTGTTACGGCTGCCTGCCACTGGGAGAAATGAAGCACCCATCCTGCAGTCAAATGGATTTCGCTGTGCTAGCACAACGCAATGATTGGCTGCCTGGGAAGTCCCTGCATTCGCCCCTCTGCCTCTCTATTGGCCTGGCTGTGTGCAGCCTGTAATTGCACTGACTGGCTGCACCTGTGGGTGCGGCATAAAAGCCTGCTTGGTACAACTTTAAGCAGAGATCAGAGTGATTTTAGAAATCACCTCAGGAGCTCCTGTCGGTTAGCCATTTTGATCAGGCCTTTTAGAGGCTTCTTTTAACAAAAAATACTCTTAAACTCACAACATGTGTTCTGTCTCAATTTTATGTTGCGGTCCCATGAGCTGGGACATAATATAAATGGGGGCTTGTCCGGGATTTGCACCCAGAATCATACTCCTAGACCAGTGAGCTCTATATTAATCTCTATCCATTCCAAAATATACTACTTTAAAAAATAACCTGAAAGTGAAGTCACTTATTTAATTTGGATCAAGGCTTTCATAATATCCAGGTTTTAAATTCAATATGCAGAAGAAAACTAAAGGTTGTTGTTTCTTCCCAGCAAATTCCTAACTTTTATTTACACACATACGTCTCATTCAGATACAGTCTCATTTGAAAACTTTAAATTATTCATTTGGTTTCACCTTTCTAACATTTTGGGACTTTGTAACTGAAATTTTTCATTTATAAAACATCACCTGAAGTCTTTTCAGTCAGTTGCACAGCTGTTCTTTTCTTTTTCCTGACACTCAGCGGCCTGCAATCATTATCAGGCATCGTTTTGTCCCTCAGCGTGGTTTAATCCCTGGGTGAAATGTCAGCAAAGACATGACATGCATGACCTCTATTCCAACTGTCTGCAGTTCATCCTTAGATCCCATATCTCAGGATACAATCAGGGGTCAACTGGGATACTTGTGATCACATTGTGAAAGTTTTGTGGAAGTGAATGTGCTTCGGGTCTCATTGAAGCACCACATGCTGACCCGGCGGGACTCCACACCAACAGCTGACTTTCAAGAAGAATGTTTACTTGCACTTTCATTTTCTTTTTGGAAAAAAAGTATTTTGTAAATAAAAGAAAACGTCCTGATCGTCCTTTATGTAAATTTTTGCAGAGATGGTGAACAAATTGTGTCTGAGTGCAGCTGAGGCTTCGTTCAAGTCTATTAAAAAACATTGTCCTGAATATTTAAAGCTCCTCCAAAGCTGGAGTTTCAATCAAAAACATTTTTGCTGATTTGATTTTCTGGTTGAACATGCTTGCAACATTTATTCCAGAAAGCATTTTAGAGTTGCTTGTTGCCATAACAACAGCTACTGCAACATTCTCATAACGTATAGGAAAAAGGGAATAATCAGGTCTTGCTCTTTTTCTTGCATTCCTTTTTTTTAAGCTGCAGATGTGATGATGGGTTTCCCTGACATTTATGGGTGCATGTTGTAGGACTGAATGAGGAGCAGACATCAGATTGTGTCAAACGCCAAGGAGTCAACGGGCAGTCTGTGCGTCATCCAATAAGACATCAGTGCTAAACAGCTGTGGAACAACAACTGTGAAGTAGAAGGAAAAGGCTGGAGCATTTGGGTCAAAGAAGAATATTTAATCGGTGCAGATAAAAAAAACTTTGTCTCATTGTTAAAACATTAGTTCTTCTTATCTGCACCGATTAAATATTCTTCTTTGACCCGAGTGCTCCAGCCCTTGCCAAATAGTGAAGCTTCTGCACAAGAACTGGAACCGTTAGATTATTGAACAAATGAAGGAATGTTTCTGTGTAAAATTTTCAGGGAAAAAAAACTTATACTGGTGCATTTCATCCTAGTCAAAGAGAAGAAAGGAAACTAGTTTTAGTCATATCATGCATTATGCTGACATAAAGGACTGGTTATATTTAAATAACCATATATCCAACCAGAGCCCTAATGGGGACATATTGTGGTTCCATGTGGGTCTCTACTACCTCTATAAACACTCCAAATGTGAAAAAAACTGTACATTAATTTTTTGTCATTGTTTGGCTTAGGCATTATCTGCCTAAAACAGGCTGTTTGCAAAAATCCCCTTTTGTGATGTCATAAATGGGGAAATTAGCATAGAACCCCCTCTCACCTCTCTAGGCTGGAGGAGCAGCAGCTCTACTCTGAGGCCCTTAATACATCGGAGCTTCTCAGCTTATAGCAGATTGAGTGGGGGATGGGTGGGCGTGGCCAGCAACAGCCTGTTTTTTAAAAGTGACAGAGTCCTGAAAAGCTCATTCTGGAAAGTATTGAAAATGTCAAGAATAAAACTGCTGAGATCGCTTTATTTGAAAGAGATTGTGTGCAAAGAACTTCATAAACATGTTTTGTATCGACTATAGGACCATTATATGTTTTTCAAACCAGTCATAATAGGTCTAAGAGTAGCCTTTGTTCCTGAAGTAAAACATCATGGTAGCACGTAAAAAAATGTTTTGAAGAAGTAATCAAATCCATCTCAGATGGGATGCACACTCACTCACTCAGAACATGAGGCCTTCTGAGGCTGCAAGCTGCACTGAAAATATGTGCACTTCACCGTTATCACACACACAGGATGTTCAAACGATACATGACATCACAACACCTGAAATATTGTGAACAGAATACACCACTTTATGATGAGTGGTTTGCTAGAAAATCTCCTATGCCAGTTTACATGATTCTTAGATTAGCAGAAATAAAAGTTTAATGATCCCTGTTGAGAAACTCGACTACCCTGGCAGCAAAATAAATAAATAAGAGCGGATATGGACAGAGCAAATTGAGATTACATTAGGTTGAACTATGAAATATGCAACAGAATGAAAATTAGAAGAGTGATGAGGTTTTGTTTTGTATCTCATTTCCCAGAGACCCTGCAGCTGCTTCACAGATCAATCTGTTAATGTATGTACATGTTGGCTTGGATTGTACATTCATTCCTCACTTTTTAAGATCCACAACACTTTCCTTTTGATTTTTGAAAAGTAGCTACATTCTCCACCTGTTCTCCCTGAAGACTTGGCGGTCTCTGTCTGACTTAGAGCGAGGAGCAATGGGAAAAAGTCCTGGAGTTATCTCAGAGCAGAACCAGTGAACACTCTTCATTTACCAGATAAGGTCATAGTAGGACCTCTCTGCTAACTTTGTTTTAGTGCAGTTAAAGTTGAGTAGAAAAAAACTGATTAAAGTAGACTTGAATTCAAAGATAAAAAATAATCTATACTTCTAATCAAACTTCAGTCAGGGTTGAGCCTGAACCAAGAACAGTTTGTATAAAAACAGATTTGACTCATTTTATACAAATGATGAAAAATCCATAGAAATTAGGTTGAAACTAATTACTGTTCAGATTGACACATCCAGTCTGTTAAAAATAATATAATAAAGGTATTATTTTATATTTGGAGGAATTGTTTTGTTCTCATCTTAACCAGAGTCGGATCAGATGACTGAAGTATGCCTTGTGATCTTCAGTTACTAAAAAATGTATTTTTGCAGTTATTTTCAGCTGCTTTCATCATTTTAGGAGGGAATTCACGAACATCCGTATGTGTATTAGCCAACCAGACTGAAACTCCAAGGGTGGACGTTTGTTTCTACAGCGTCAAAATATCTTAACCCTTATATAACATTTTAATTTCCTAACGTTTCTGGTGTTAGAGCACAAAAAATGCACTAAGGGCATATAAGGGTTAATATTGTTTATTCTAATTTTATTTGAGGCAGTTTTAAACTATAGCTTTTGTTGGAGATTTTCACTGTCACTTTTTATAGAGCACCACTTCTCATAGACCTGCTGGTATTCAGCGTCACGCTCACATTCAGTATAAGCTTTAGCCGACTTATATAAACAACTCAAAGCAGATTTTTTTGTCCTTTTTTCCAGTCATAGAGTTCAGAGTAGGGATGCAAGCTGTCACTTACCTGTGTGGTGGAGAAAAGACAATATTGGCTTTTTTTACTTTTTATCTCAAATAGAGATTAAGGTCTGGTTCATACAGCAAGATAATCATGTCAACGTTTGACCAGATTCTCTTCTTCCGACCAACTTAACGATGCCCCCAATTACCGTAATGGTGCTAAAAATAATATAAGATGTACCTATAGTGTGTGGTGTGTTAAGAGTGCTCTGGTCTGCTCAGAAAGACATTGAGACCACTCCAATCACAAATCAAGAAGATTCAATATGATTGATTGTCATGGCCCCGAGGACAGATGAGCGTGCAGCTTGTTGGATGTGTCGTATAGCCCAGTGTTTCCCAACCCTGGTC
Source organism: Aphyosemion australe (assembly GCA_006937985.1). Classification (NCBI taxonomy): domain Eukaryota; kingdom Metazoa; phylum Chordata; class Actinopteri; order Cyprinodontiformes; family Nothobranchiidae; genus Aphyosemion; species Aphyosemion australe. The sequence goes on from SSNS01000093.1 coordinate 2,025,811, forward strand.
CTCAGGGCACACTGAACCTGAATGTTTTCCATGATTTAGATATCCTCCTCAGGAGGACATCACATGCTGCAGAAGCCTGTTAATCACTCATTCATTTAAGTCAGGTGTGTGGCAGCAGGGAAACACTGGTGCTTGAAAGGGCAACATGGAAAACATGCAGGACAGTGTTCCCTGAGGACCAGGGTTGGGAAACACTAATATAGCCAATCAGAAATCGAGATGATGGAGGCACGGTGCACAGAACGAGGGAAATCTATATCCTCCTCTGCCATGTTTGTTTACTTCAAAGTCATGTTTCTCAAGAGGTTTTGCAAGATATGACCTGGGAATATTTGTGAGAGAAATGAATTTGTGTGCTGTCTTTGCCGTGTGACCACACACTGTAGGACCAAACCTCTTATATCCTATTTGTTTATTTTCCGCCATGTTCATGTCGTCTTTTAAAGGGGACATATTATGACTTTTTTCTTTAATTATCATAGTTCTATCTTCTATGTAAGTTCTTTGCACTAAATCCCTCTCGTATAAATCAAATTCAGCAGTTTCTGTATCTTTATTTCAATTTGATTCAGCCTATTAATATAGCGCCAAATCACAAGAGTCATCTCAAGGCACTTCACAAAGAAAGCATTCCAATTGATTTCAGTTCATTAAGATAATTAGTTAAAAGTTTGAAGCCAAGCAGATTGTATCGAGTCACTGACTTGTTGTGTCAGTGACTTTACAGCAATCCCCAAACTAAGCATGTAGCGACAGTAGAGAGGAACCTTACAGAATGAGCTGTTTCAGGTCTCTGTCACTTTAAGGAAAACTAGCTGTTTCTGGTCACGCCCACTCATCGCCCCGCTTAGGCGGCTATTAGCTGAGAAACCTCCTCCAGCAGCACCTCTCTCTTGCACATAAGAGGTGGTTCTATTCTACTTTCCCCATTTGTGACATCACAAACAGGGACTTTTTGAAACGGCTTGTTTTAGGCACATAATTGCTAAAATCAAACACTAACAAAAAAAGATGGACAGATTTTTTCATGTTTGGAGTGTCTTTAGAGGCAGCAGAGACCCACATGGCAGCACAAAAAGATGCAAAAGGTGAGTTTTGCATAACATTTCCCATTTCAAATTCTGTCATGGAACCAGGCCAAACACAATCATTCTTGGTGTGGCTACCAGAAGACAGACACACATTGCATCTATTTTAAGGTCAAACATTTGTCCCTTTTTGCAAGCATTGCTCACTCATAGATTCTTGCAAAATTTCAAATTACCACACTAACCTCCATGTATCCATGCTATAACATTTGACTATCTTTTGTAAGAACTGTGGCTTGAAATATGTTTGAAACAGTTCATAAAAGTTAAAAAGGCAACGTTTTTAACAGTTTTCTTAACACATCAACCCATTTGTAGATACAGCCAATCCGATCACATCCTTAAATAAACTATAAATGCTAGTCATGACATTTGCCTAAGCTTAACCAGCCAGGTCTGATGCTAACAGACTAAGAGGCTGGACATGGAAATTGCAACAGTTAAATCCAAATAAGTGACACCAAAGTAAAAAAAAAGAAAGTGTATAAATATTCCTAAACACTTTAAAACTTGGGTTTTGCGTCTACAGGCTCTGTGATTTTCATCTACTTCCTCTCCAGCTGGCATGTACCCACAGTTCTGGATAAAGAGACCGGAGAGGTGTGAAACATGGCATGACAAAACAGCAAAGCTGCAGTACCTCTCACAGGGCACAAGAACAGATTACGATTTGCTACTGCGTCTCTGTTAGATCATCACATTTGCTACACTGTGACAGTAGGAACCAATCTAGACTCGATTGTTGAGCCCGGGGCAAAGACATCCGATAAAGGCCGACTTTAGTCTGTGGAGCTCACTAATGCACCTCTTCAGCTTGGGCTTTTGACAATCTCAGGTACAGAAGAGCACACTTGGAGGTGTAGCTCTACAGGTGCGCTGAAAGTTGTGGTTTAAATATTTAAACATCTAAGCAGCAGCCTTGCTGAGTTTAAAGCAGGAATAAAGTTGGGTGGATGGAACATAGAAGCAGGAGGTAATGTAATGATCCTCGGCAATGATTCGTGCTTCTCACTAATGATGCTCGGGGAGTTGTTTTTATTCGTTTTTTTCTTCTTGGCATGTTAAGTTCTTGCAGAGATTTTGGGAAGTGGTTTGATCAGCTAAACTATTGATGTGCTTTGGCTGCAGTAATTAAAAAGACCGGCCTTTCCTGTTTCATCACACAAAATTAATTAGGACAGTTTGTCTTTTTCCTCATGAAAATGTTTTTTTAAACTTCTACATCATTTTTTCTCATTTACATATAAAACAAACAAATAATGAAAAAAAATGTTTACTTTAAATAAAGGTTAATAAATACTATTAACAGGTGTTTTCATGGGGCTTCCTATAAATCATGGAATTTATTGGCCCTAATTAGTTTGATCATTGGTACAAAGAGTCTTCATCTTCCCTGTTTGGACGAATTTTTGAACCAACAAATACTTTCTTTTTTAATCTGGCTGCACATTTGCATCTGAACTGACTTGTAATACAGTTCAACTTTCAAGAATGAAGAGTATTTCTTGTGAAGGTTTGTATGTTTTTAAATCATATAAAAACACCAGAAGAAGTGGGTAATTTTAGTAGATTAGGCCTCTTTTCTCAGCTGTTGAATCCAGTTTGCTACAAAGCAGAAAAACACATGGTTGTCTATAAAAATGCAGCAATGGATACAATTGAATCAAAGAAAATGTGAGCTTGCGAGGCCCTGAGCTGTTCTGGGGTCAGACTATTGTAGCCACTGCAGTCTTAAGCACAGAAGAAATAAGTTGCATCATAGTTACATCATGAACCTTTTCACTAGTTCCTACTTTGAGGACTCAAACTTATAACCTCAATCATTTTTTACTGACCTCTGCCACAGCTGTAAGTGAGCTACCTACAAACACGCCCTTCCTTTGTGTTCATTTGCAGAGTAAAATGATCTGAGACAACTACTCTTCCTGTGCGTTTTTGTATACCCCAGAAAGGCCTGCAGCAGTTCTGAATGCTGGTGCAATATTATAACTATTCTGCAAGGCTGAAGCTCTTTATGCCCTGCCCTAAGGCCATCCTTCTTCCTCACTCCCCTATTCTTCCTACATTCATCTGAAAAGGCAGTTTTTTTTTCTCACTTTTTCTCACTAACTTATCTCCACCAGCCACAGTCTGGTTTTCCACAATGACAGAAAATAAACTGTTGGACGTCAACGAGATTTGCCCTCCCCATTGCGTTGGTGTTATTGTTGCAGACAAACAGTGGAGTTGCCATTTGAGAGCATCCGTCTGCCTCGTCTGCCTTCCTTTTTTTCCCCGCCGTCCCGCTTAGATTTGAGTTGGGACTGAAAAACAACGAAGGGAGCGGCACAACAACACAGGCTGAAGCATATCCAGGTGGAGAGACGCGAAGCAATCCTGTCACTTTTTGACTCACGCAGAGGAATATATGCAGAAGGGCAAGAAGCTCAACGCTAAAGCTCAAGGATGAAATATAACTTCTTTTAACACCATACATTTTCTATTTACATCTTTTCCATCCAACCATTCAATCTTTACTTCTGCCTATTAGTCTCCATTACAGGGTGCAGCTGAATCTCATCCCAGCATGTACGAGATAAGAGGAAAGTAGATTTTACCTCCTAGACGTGTTGATGTCGCTCTGGGGATTAGGGTTAGGGTTAGAGGGTTAGGGTTAGGGTTAGAGGGATGCATCAGCCTTTTGAAAGTGATTTTGTTTACTTAGCAGATATATATATGGCCACGAGCTTTGGGTAGTGACCGAAAGAACGAGATCGCGGATACAAGCGGCCAAAATGAGTTTTCTTCACAGGGTGTCTGGGCTCTCCCTTAGAGATAGGGTGAGAAGCTCGGTCATCCGGGAGGGGCTCAGAGTAGACCCGCTGCACCTCCACATTAAAAGGAGCCAGTTGAGGTGGCTCGGGCATCTAGTTAGGGTGCCTCCTGGATGCCTCCCTGGTGAGGTTTTCCGGGCACGTCCAACAAGGAGGAGACCCAAAGGAAGACCCAGGACACGATGGAGGGACTATGTGTCTCGGCTGGCCAGGGAACGCCTTGGGATTCCCCCGGAAGAGCTGGCCCAAGTGGCTGGAGAAAGGGAAGCCTGGGCCTACCTCATTAGGCTGCTGCCCCCGCGACCCGACTTCAGATAAGAATGGATGGATAGCAGATATAATCACTAACGTACCCATTGTGAATATCTTCTTGAACAGTCTCTGTTTCGGGAAATAGTAATATGTAGGATGGATGTGCTGATAGCTAATCCGAGCACAACCAAGATCTGTGTGTAATATTGTTGAAATACACTTAAAAAATGGGTTCATTTGACAAGCAAAAAAAAAAAGTTATCAAAATGAACCCAAATGCAAAGATGGTAGCTGACACTAAATGCCATGAAATGTTCTTGACTAGAGCAGATTTTAGGAAGACAGCAAGAGATTTGTTTGGGTGTGCTAAGGCTAGCCGTTAGGTTGTTGATCCTGTTGGATGTAAAAGTTATTTCTCTGAAAAGAGGCTGCCAAGAACGCGAATAAGATGGTTAATATTCAAGCCTTTTAACTAGAAAACACTTCAAAATAACCCAAAAAATCCCTTTAACTGTATAGAAGTGAGTGAGCAGGGCTGCGCCCTAATCCTTCTAATTTAATGATAAATGTTTCTAAATCTATTTTCCCCAAATAGATCAACTTTCCTCCTTCCATCCTCCAGTCCACGCTTCTTCCATCCCTCTTCACATTTCTTCACTCACTCTGTTCTTTCACTCTGGCAGCATCTGGGCTCCACAGTTGGTTAGAGTCAATAATTACTTGAGATCAAACCCACACTTGGAGTTTCTATCTTCCAGGCCACCGATTGCAAGCTGGTGTTAGTCAACTTGAAACTCCTTATTACATTCAACTATAAAAATAAATTAAAAATGAATCCGAAAGCCTTGAAAGCAACAGTTTTATTGTTATTCTAGCCATGAAACACTGAAAGAAACACGTAACTTTTCATAAGGAGCGAAACAAAGACTTTCTAGTATGGCCTCAGATTAAAGCATGTTTGTGTCTGAAGCCCAAAGTCTTTAAGGAAAAGTTTATAAGAATTGTTTCTCTTTCTATGAATTTGTATGTCTACATTCCTTTAACTTCCTGAATGATCGTGTGTGGATAACTTCAAACATCAAAGAAATATTTAAGAATGACTGACCTGAAGAAAACCATTCATCCATCGTTCTCTGTTCAGTTTCCTCTTGTTAAACGTGCTTTAGTGAATCTGCAAACAAGCTAGGTTTTGAACGTAAACACGGTCACGGAGCACTCACCCAACCCCTTGGGTATCTTCCCTTGATTTGCGTTTTCCAGAACCAGAAACCCACATTACCAGAGGAAACGAGACAGCGCTAAACACCAGTCGCCGTTTTCTATGGTGTTTTTCTTTTCGGGACGCTGGTAGTTTGTATGATATGGTATGGCATGGCCTGGCATGGCATGGTAGTATGGTATGGTACTGTATGGCAGGGGTATTCAATTCCGGGCCTGGAGGCCCAGTATCCAGCATGTTTTAGTGGTTTCTCTGCTACAACACACTTGATTCAGTGGTTGAATCACCTGCAGCAGCTCATCAGGCTCTGCGGAAGCCTGTTAATTACCTGCTGATTGAAATCAGGTGTGTTGAAACAGAGTTAAAACTAAAACATGCTGGATACTGGCCCTCCAGGACTGGAATTGAATACCCCTGCTGTATGGGATAGTATGGTGTGGCATGATGGCATAGGGTGGTATTTTATGGTATAATATAGTTTTGTATGGTTATTGTATTTTATTTAGAAACTGAAGCAAACGGTGTTCAGTGATCCATCATTTTCTTCACATATTCTGTTTAGTGCCGAAGCCCCAAATCACCTCCCAATTATAAATGATTGATGATGCGCTGACTTAAAAAAAATGAGAAATAACAAAAAAATAGCAACAATAAAACAAATTTTTTTTCATAAAACTGAACTAAAGTAAAGCTTTCCCAGCCTAAATGTGCTGGTTCCTCCATCTTTAATTAGACATGAATATTTAAACATGTTCAAGGAAAATAATATTAGACTGTTGGTATTTTGTTAATAAAACCTGCTTGTATTGTTTTCATAAAATGAAAGCTTTTTTTCTTCTTATAAATAATTTGACATAAAAATGAAATCATCCTTCCTATTTTTGCTCTACTAATTCTTTACCCTTAAACTGAATTTTAGCTGTTTGTTGTTGTTGTTGTTGTTGTTTACACGTACTCATTTTTTCACCCAAGTTCATTCATTCCAGGCTCAGACTGAGATGGAGCATTCAGTTCTCCTTTGTGCTTTGCTCCGGTTCTAATTTATGTTTGTTTTTTGTTTTTGAAATGCTGTCATCAAATATTTATCAGATTGATTGTGTGCATCTCCAAAAGCCTAAATCAAAACCTCTCCTCATATTCCCATCAAGGCTTTACTCTGGCTTCAGTTATAAAACAGACATGGGAATATGGATCCAACATGTGGATTACAAAAGTAGTTTTAAACAGATGTTATACACAAATAAAATAAAATTCAAATAGTTTTATTGTTTAAAACATATATGCTGCAGATCTGATTAATAAAGGACCACCAGCTTCCCTCCTCTAGAGGACATTTACATCACTTGATGCAGATCATAAGCTAAGAACTTAGTGGTGGACCCCACCCACCCAGCCACACTCATTTTAAGCAAGAGCTGCCTGGACAACAAGTCTGAGAAACAGCTTCTTTCCTGACCCTGTGAGCCTCATAAACCCTGGCCCTTAAACTGCTCTCTCTGTTAACCCAATATGAGTTTATTAATGACTTTGGGATATATGTATATATACTGAGGCTGGCCTGAGGGATATTTTTGGTTCTCCAGTGTGTCTAATGTGCACAACAACAATAAATGAATAAAAATAAAGTTTATTTTGTCAGGCAAGGTAATAATAATGTAATGACAATAATAATAATAAAGTAATAATAATATTAGGCAAAAAAAATCACTTTTTATTCAAAGATTCCCATATTGTGATGGTTTTTAAAGGAGACATATTATGACTTTTATATAACGGTTCTATATTCGATACAAAATATGTTTGCACTAATTTCCTCTCGCATAAAGAAATTTCAGCAGTTTTAATCTTGACAGTTTCAGTACCAGAATGAGCCGTTTCAGGGCTCTGTCACTTTAAGAAAACAAGCTGTTGCTGGCCACGCCCACCTATGCCTGCTCAGGCTGCTATAAGCTGAGAAGCTCCAATATCTGGGAGGGGCTTAGCCGCTGCTCTCTAGAGGTGGTTCTATTCTACTTTCCCTGTTTGTGACATCACAAATGGGGACTTTTTTAAACAGCTTATTTTAGGCACATAATTCCTAAAACCAAACACTGACAAATAAACAAATGGATGTTTTGTTTATTTTCTCAAGTTTGGAGAGTTTATAGAGGCAGCACAAAAGGATGCAACATGTGTTATGCATTATATGTCCCCTTTAAGTTGGTTTGTTTTTTAAGTTTGTTTCCAGAAAAAGTGATAGTTAAGATCTTCTGAAGTGGCTTTCTGTGAAGAGGTTGTAGACAAACAATATCCTGTCTGTTGAAGACAGTTCTTTGAAAGGCCTTAGTTTGGAGAAACAAGGATTAGCTCAGATCAAAAACACAAGATAACTAAGTGTCCTAAATCATTACCAATCTCAACTTTTTCATAACAATTAATGTGAATGCTATTTTAGAATAATAACGTGTTCAGAACTGATCTCAGTTTATTCAAATTAAGAAGGTCTATAGATCTATCTGTAACAGATTAAGCATTAATAGTTTATAACATTTTCAAATTTCAAAAGATTTGAACCTCCTTGTTAGGTTCAGTGCCTGTTTAAATGAGATGCAGGGACAAAAAGGGCTGTGATTGAATAGAACATCCAAAAGATAGGGAAGATTTATTAATATCCTGTTTAAATAAAATCGTGTTTTATTTTATTTCATTTATACGACTCAAACTAGTGTAGCATCACTGTGCCAAAGCAGCATTTTTATCACTGTGTTCATGTGTGAGGTACTGACTCCAGGGGAATGCTTGTTCACCTGTTGCCCCCCTCCAAAGAAGATTTAAATAAGATCTGGGAGGCCTGTGGGTATTTACAGACCTCTGCCTGCTGACTGAGTCTCATATCTTAAAGCCGGTGAGGACAAAAGTGGAGAGGAGAGGAGATAAGAGAGGAGGAGCACTTTTGGATAAACATGACAGTTTGAATCGTTCTGAAACGAGCATAAAAATGATGGTTTGGTCCTGATGGTGAAGGAAGATTGTGATGGTTGGAGTCTGATGCTGAGGATTGATAAACATTCTATGGTTTTGCGTCATTAAACGAGTTGTATTCTGTCCAGTCAGTGTTTCCTGTGGGACCTTTCAGAGCTGGCTCTGTTCCCAACAGCCGGCTGCGCTGATCCACTATCCCTGCACTGCTCGGCCATTTGAGTAATGTCTGCATCAATCACAATGAGATGCAGAAACGATTTTCTACGTGTGGCGCAACTTTGGAGGTAGAAAAGAATCCCCACATATCTCAGCTGGACGCCCAGCAGCTCACTCTCCACATTGCGTCAGTTTCTGAGGCAATCTTCTGAGTGTGTGTTTGGCCCCTGTGGGCGCCCAGGTGGACGGAGGCCCTGGGTGAGGGCGTGTTCCCAGAGGCCGCTGGAAGGTTGCTGGCCTTCTGTGCGACATGATCCTCCATCAGTCAGCGAGGTGACAAGGATTAAAAGCGTGGCACTCAGAGCTTTGTGCGTCAGTGCGCATCTGAGAAGCGATAAATCAAATAAGTAGGTACCAGAAATCGCTGGTGTGAGGGCGCCATCTCAGACCCCACATACACACACTCGCGCGCGCGCGTTTTCTATCTGATGGTTTGTGTTGCAGGACCCAAAAACAGCAAACAGCCTCCATAAATTGCCCTTGTCTCGTCAGAACTACCACTTTGATGTGGAAATTCGAATCCAGGCACTCGTGAGCGAGCGCGCGCCGCATACGCACGCGTCTTTTGACAGACATCACTGCTACACACCCTCATCTCTCCTCCGAACACACTCACACATTTACGCGCGCGCGCGCAGGGACCGTGTTGTTAAAAGCATGGAATGGTCGCGCGCGCACAGATGCAAAGATAGCCGCGCTGCGCACGCATTTAAGCAGCAGCTGCCTCTTTTGTGTTTGGCACCAGGCAACTCCAGAACCACCTCCCTCCTGCTCCGAGCGGGATCTCGGTCGCATCCAAAAGGATCAAATCATCTCACCAACATCCTGCTCAACAGCTGGCCAGAACCAAAACACATCTGGGGCCGGAGCGCACAACTGTCGCAACAATTATCTCCCATTCTAAATGCACTCCCTGTCATGTTTCTCCACTCACATTCTTCTGTTTCACCTCCGGATATCTGTCTCACAGCAAAGACTGCACCCTGCCCAGCAACGGTTTGGGTCAGTAAACTATTTGAGTGCGTCCCTGAATCACGAGAGTCTAAAACAGATGTTTGATCCGGTGACCAGAGCCGTTCAACGTGGCAGCGCGTGTCTCCGGTGCGCACCCACAGCGCAGAAACCCTCCAGGCAAACACTTGAAGCGAATTTATCACTTGTCTTACCGTGATCAGAGTCCCGTTCCGGCAAGGAGGAAGAAGAGGCAGCTCGCAGCTTTACGGTCCGTTCTGCAGCAGCAAAGACGGAGAAAGCGTGAGTGGTTCCCCTGACGTGCGTTCCAGCGGAGAGAGAGATGGAGAGAGAGAGAGAGAGAGAGAGAGAGAGAGAGAGAGAGAGAGAGAGAGAATGAAGGAAGGAGGGGGAGCGTGCAGGCAAGAAGGAGGGATGGGGGGGCAGAGGGAGGGGGGGGGGGCAGTCCAACAGAGAGATGATGCTGAAGCGGAGCACCAGCTGCTCCAGATGAGTGGCAAAACCTGCAGGACACACTGAGAGGGAAATTAAAACGCCGCTGCGTGTTTTCGGGTTTTTTAATGTCACTGCTGGTATTTCACAAAAGTATGAAGCGCATCGTGGAAATGCCAGAAGAAGCCGAGTTTAAATACCACAGGAATATTCCCACTGGGACTTTACGCATCTGTGATTCTCACTTTTTTATTACTCGGGCTGCTTCAGGCGCCACTGAGAAAAAGGATTGATCTTTATTTAAATTTGACATTAATTAAAAATAAACCAAACATGTAAACAGACCAAAATAATTCATGAAGGCGCCGTGAATCTGCGAAAACGTCTCCAGATGTGTTTTCAGCATCATCGGTGTGTGTTTGTGTGTTTATGTGTGTGGGGGGGGTTGGGGTGGAAAGTGGGAAACCTCCCGGTCTCTGTCACCCCATCATGATTTATGCAACCTTCTGCCTCCCTGTACTGAGGCGCGGAGCTGCTTTCCAATCTGGCCACGTAGCAACGCGCCTCGAAAGTACGCGCGCCCGTGTGTGAGAGGGGTCCACCACACAGCAGAGAGAGAGGGAGGAGGGAGGGAGGGAGGGAGGGAGAGCAGCTGACGTCATGGCCGGTCAGCTGGGGAGATATTGATTTGCTCCAGAGTAATTTATGAGTGTGTGTACTTTTAGGCGTGATTGTGGACAAAGAAACGCACTGGACGACCAGGAGACAGGGATGTCAGGACTGTGCTGCACCCACACCTACCGGCCAGTGAAGAGGCACCACAGAGATTACACAGGCCCGTTCTGTGGATGTGGAAAAGATACATGAAGGAATTTCATGTCATGCCTTATTATTGTTGTTGTTGTTGATGATGATGATGATGATGATGATGATGATGATGATGATGATGATGATGATGATGATGTCTGAACTTAACAGTTTTTAACAAAATGGGGATTTTGAATATTTACCAATTCCATGAGTTTCTGAACATTGAGGTAAACTGTTTGGTCTGAGTCATAAAAGGACCGAATGAAAATGTTAGAGTTCTTCTTTTAAGAAGTCAAATCTATAATTGTTTCTGAAATAACATGAAACTGACAAAAATCCTGATTATTCAGAATTGAAAATCAACTTTGCTTCTGAGTTGTGATTAAAGTGAATATTTTTTAAACATACTAATGAAAATGGACAAGACAAAAATGATGGACGCCTCCAGTGAGGTGTTCCACGCACGTCCAACTAGGAAGAGACCAAGAGGAAGACCCTGGAGATGCTGGCTGGCCTAAGGATTCTCCCGGAAACAAAACAAAATGGATAGATGACGTAAATTTTTCAAGTTATTCACATCCTTATTTGAGAACATCATAGCAGCTCTTTCTTGATTTGATAAACACCATAAGAATTCTGTTTATGTCCCATCAAAAGAAAGTGGTTGCTTCAACCCCTGAGAGGGTGGAGCATTGAGCAGTGGTTTAGTACCTGGATGTCTTGCTTCTATTGGTTGCATCTATTGGTTGTTGTCTGTACCATACTACATGGCTGCACTGCACTAGACTCCAGCTGAGTCTTTTTCACACCTCCACCTGGCTTGGCCACTCACCTGCCGTTATGACACGTTGCAGTCTGGAGCCGCTCGCCTCCGTAAAAAATGCCGTCCTCCGCCCTTTATTCTAGTGATCGCGGTGGACAGAAAATCCTCTCCAGCCTGCTGCTGTTTCTGAGTCTGCTTGTTCTCCTGAGTGGTGAGTGTGTGTGTGTGTGTGTGTGTGTGTGTGCGTGTGTGTGTGTGTGTGTGTGTGTGTGTGTGTGTGTGTGTGTGTGTGTGTGTGCACGTGCTTGTTAACGACTCGTTTTTCCAACTGAGAAACTCCGAGGGCGCATGCAGGGGGGTTGTTTGGGGTGCTGTCAATCACTGCCTCAGTGCCGCTCTCTCGGTCCACCAGGCAACACCTCCTTTAGGTGCATTTTTCTAACAGGGTGAAATAAGTCTTCACCCATGGTGTGACTCACCTTTTAAATAAATAACCCTTTTATAGAAATGAGGTTCAGCAGCTGCCTCTCTGGTGCAATGCAAACAACCTGTCACTGAATGTGGACTAAAAAAAGGAGATGATTGTCCACTTCAGGAGTTCTCGCCCCAAGCACACTCCTCTCAGCATCCAGAGGCTGTAATGAGCACTCAACTGGAACCACCAACACTAGCTACATCACCAAAAAGGCCCAGCAGCACCTCTACTTCCTGAGTTGCCTGAACCAGGCCCATCTCCTCCACCCACCCTCACAGTGTTGTCAGGGGCACCATAGAGAGCATCCTTTCCAACTGCATCACTGTATGGTATGGCAACTCCAGAGTGGCCAATCAGAAACAATTTCGGATTGTGGGGAAAGTTGGCAACATCATCAGAGCGTCTCTCCCCTCGCTGCTGGAGATCTTCCATATACAGGTCCTTCTCAAAAAATTAGCATATTGTGATAAAGTTAATTATTTTCTGTAATGTACTGATAAACATTAGACTCATATATTTTAGATTCATTACACACAACTGAAGTAGTTCAAGCCGTTTATTGGTTTAATATTGATGATTTTGGCATACAGCTCATGAAAACCCAAACTTCCTATTCCAAAAAATTAGCATTTCATGAAAAGGTTCTCTAAACGAGCTATTAGCCTAATCATCTGAATCAACTAATTAACTCTAAACACCTGCAAAAGATTCCTGAGGCTTTTAAAAACTCCCAGCCTGGTTCATTACTCAAAACCGCAATCATGGGTAAGACTGCCGACCTGACTGCTGTCCAGAAGGCCATCATTGACACCCTCAAGCAAGAGGGTAAGACACAGAAAGACATTTCTGAACGAATAGGCTGTTCCCAGAGTGCTGTATCAAGGCCCCTCAGTGGGAAGTCTGTGGGAAGGAAAAAGTGTGGCAGAAAACGCTGCACGAGAAGAGGTGACTGGACCCTGAGGAAGATTGTGGAGAAGGACCGATTCCAGACCTTGGGGGACCTGCGGAAGCAGTGGACTGAGTCTGGAGTGAAAACATCCAGAACCACCGTGTACAGGCGTGTGCAGGAAATGGGCTACAGGTGCCGCATTCCCCAGGTCAAGCCACTTTTGAACCAGAAACAGCGGCAGGAGCGCCTGACCTGGGCTACAGTGAAGCAGCACTGGCCTGTTGCTCAGTGCTCCAAAGTACTTTTTTCGGATGAAAGCAAATTTTGCATGTCATTCAGAAATCAAGGTGCCAGAGTCTGGAGGAAGACTTGGGCAGAGGGAAATGCCAAAATGCCTGAAGTCCAGTGTCAAGTACCCACAGTCAGTGATGGTCTGGGGTGCCATGTCAGCTGCTGGTGTTGGTCCACTGTGTTTTATCAAGGGCAGGGTCAATGCAGCTAGCTTTTAGGAGATTTTGGAGCACTTCATTCTTCCATCTGCTGAAAAGCTTTATGGAGATGAAGATTTCATTTTTCAGCACGACCTGGCACCTGCTCACAGTGCCAAAACCACTGGTCAGTGGTTTACTGACCATGGTATTACTGTGCTCAATTGGCCTGCCAACTCTCCTGACCTGAACCCCATAGAGAATCTGTGGGATATTGTGAAGAGAAAGTTGAGAGACGCAAGACCCAACACTCTGGATGAGCTTAAGGCCGCTATCGAAGCATCCTGGGCCTCCATAACACCTCAGCAGTGCCACAGGCTGATTGCCTCCATGCCACGCCACACTGAAGCAGTCATTTCTGCAAAAGGATTCCCGACCAAGTATTGAGGGCATAACTGAACATAATCATTTGAAGGTTGACCTTTTTTGCATTAAAAACATTTTTCTTTTATTGGTCGGCTGGAATATGCTAATTTTTTGAGATAGGAATTTTGGGTTTTCATGAGCTGTATGCCACAATCATCAATATTAAAACCAATAAACGGCTTGAACTACTTCAGTTGTGTGTAATGAATCTAAAATATGTGAAAGTCTAATGTTTATCAGTACATTACAGAAAATAATGAACTTTATCACAATATGCTAATTTTTTGAGAAGGACTTGTAAGCGCTTCATTAGAAGGGCATCCTGCTTGACCCTTCACATCCCTCACATGGTGTTTACAACCCTAGCTGGTCTAAGGGTGAAGGAGGAAGTAACTTAAAGGGATGTTCCACCCAAAATTGAAATTTTATCTGTTGACATATTTCCCAGAGTTAGATAAGTGGGGAAAAGAATTTTGTAACCAGCGCAGTAATTCTCCTGATCTAGCAGCAGTTCGTCTGCTTTAGTTTAGCTTTAGGTTAGCACAAAAAATGGAAGTAAATAGCAAGTACTAGCATGCTAGTACTTGCTATTCACTTCCATTGTTTAAAGAATGGAAGTAAAGAAAACTAAGAGTAAAGCAACGCTCCACTAAAACCAATTAACCCAACAAAAAGGGATATTCAAAACTGAAGCGCTCTTCTAAACTAACTAAAGGATTTTCCCAACACTACTAACTAAACTAAACTCCTAAGTTCTCAGGTTGGATTAAGAAATAAACGAAGCACTGAGCTATTTTCTCTTGACCCTGATGCTTAAATACCCCAAAACCCAGACACACACTTTCTCTTTAACAGTGAGGATTTTGCATTGTGGGTCCGAGCATCATGATGAGTTCTATATCTCTTAGGTGCTATATCGACCTGTGGTTAAAATCCAAGAGCTGAGCTTTATTAAGTTTGTGTGCACGCTTACCTGATGCAAATTCTTCATGAAGTTTAACCACTGTAACCACAAATAAACTTGTGTGGATCAGTGGTAATTTCCCTGAGGGTGCAGCATTAACTTTTCCACGGTGCTCATTTTATTCGTGACAGTCAAAAGAAGTCACATCGATCCCTAACCCTCAACATAGATTAGTTTTAATTAAAAGCATCTCTAGTTCCACTGTTCTCTTGTTTTAATCTAAATATTGAAGAGTTTATTTTTTCCTTTCAGGCTCATTTTTATTATTTCATGTGTTTTTATCAACCAAATTCTCAGAAATGTTTAAAAAATATTTCCTCTTACATTATTAGACCTTATTTTTATGGTATGATGTATTTTTATATGTTTGAGAGAATTTCTAGACTAGCATTTGTTTCTGAATGTGTTCATAATTTGTTTAGAAATCAAAATTGTGAATAATCTCCGTTGCTTCTTTGTTAATCTAGTGACCTTTAGTTAATTGCTCTTGCAAATCCTTTTCTAATCAGTAAATGATTTGCTTCCTGTAAATATAAATATCCACTGATGTTGGTGCACCTTTGTAAGGTGAGCAGTGGAGTTCCTCGAATAAATAAGAAATCATATTTTAGCTGTTTGAGTGAGTTTAGATCCTGTTTTCTTTACAGACAAATGTTGATTTTTGGATTAAATAGCTTCACTATAACAGTTTAACTAACTAAAATGTTGAGTATTTGTTTGAAGCTAATAGCACACTTTTTATCTAACTGAGACCATTTTCCTTCAGTCATTGCTGATTATTTGAAGTTGACCAAAACACTCTGAAAAAAAACTCTTACTTAAACAAATATTTCAATATTTTCTATTGTCTGAGGCAACAAATGGTTTTAGAAATGTATCCAGCTACGCCTTTGGGCTCCAATTTAAAATCCATCTGAACACAATGTTTGTTTGTTTGTTTGTTTGTTTGTTTGTTTGTTTGTTTGTTTGTTTGTTTGTTTGTTTGTTTTTCCACTTCAGAAAGGAAAGTTTATCATTATGTAAATAAATAAGGGTTCAATGTGAAAAAAACAATAGGTTGCAAAAAAACTGAGTCTGCAGTTCTGACAGGAAAAAAGTCTTCTGGAACAAGATGATTGATTGATTGATTGATTGATTGATTTGTTTTTGTTTGTTTGTTTATTTAATGTTTATTTCCTGTAGGTTTAAAATAACAAACTCACAGTTGTGTGAAAAATGAGGAATATTTTTTGAATTAACCAAACACTCTGCCTCATTTGTTTGTTTTACTCGAAACTTAAACTGACTTATATTTGGGATAAAGTCTGATGAAATGTGTTTTTATTAAATAATAAATGATGATAGAATATATAGAATATCCATGATACCAACCCTTTAAAGCTGCAATACAGAGTTTTCCCTTTCAGGAATTATGTATGAGTTTTTTAGAAATCCGTAAAAGTGATTATACTTTCATGTACTGTAGGCAATATGTTTTTATTTTTTAATTTTTTTGCTAAGCTCGCCCCCCATCCCATAGAGCTCCATGCTACATGAACTGAGCACCGGTCAGCATTAACCAATAGCGTTAGACTACCGTTTACGTACAGACGTCAATCACAGAACATGCTCGAGCGTTTAAGGACGCACCTCGGCTGATGCTTTCTCATGGATGAGTCAGTCTTTAAAATATAAATATATGAAAAGATAACATGAGCATAATGATGTGTTTTAGCTTTGTTTGTTGGCTAGAGGAGTACGTTCATGAATGAGAGGCGTTGCTTTCGGAAGTGGAAACAACAGCTTAGTGCGATACATGTGTCAGTCACTAGGTGGTGCCATCGGATAAAAAATAATCCGGAGTTCTACCTTAAATGGAAAGAAAAAAATAATGGAACAAACTAACCCTTAAAAATTTAGAGATGATTCTACAAAAAGTTAACATTATTACAATTCATCGCTATTAGGTTAATATTAATATTATCCTTTTTACATTAGAATTACATTTACATTATACTACAACCATTACTCGAACAATGTGAGATAATATATATGCTGTAAGAACAATAATTTAGTATTTTGTAATCTGCTGTTTGTTCTCATTGCCTTCTTCTGTCATCAGTTTTTTTCCTAATCTGAATGAAAACTTGAAGTTAAAATTACTTTTCCTTTCAATTTACAATTCTTGGTTTTGCACTGGATTGTTAAAGAATTTATCAGCTCCTCTACAAACTCTAAATGCTCACCCTCTGACGTTTTTGTGTCCATATGTAAAGACTCATTGGAACAACAAGTAAACTGACTTGCAATAATATTTTCTGGCTAACATCAAGCCACTTGCACACTAGATTAACTTTATGCATAGCATTGTTTTCCTCTTGAATGTTTATCCCCCAATAAA
Organism: Aphyosemion australe; assembly: GCA_006937985.1. Lineage (NCBI taxonomy): Eukaryota > Metazoa > Chordata > Actinopteri > Cyprinodontiformes > Nothobranchiidae > Aphyosemion > Aphyosemion australe. Next base: position 2,042,899 of record SSNS01000093.1, read on the forward strand.
TCAATGCTCGCCTGTGATTTGCAGTAATAAAGTAACAAACAGACCTGCTCTCTGTTCATTGCTATGCAGGCAGGTGGGTTGTATTTATTGGTCACAATCCAGCAAATGATTTTAATGGTTCTTTCTCAATTTGATAGAGACAGCAATAGAGAAACACAAATAGAAATGGTTTCATTATGTTCTCCTGTGCCGTGAAATCGAGGCAGACACGATACCAGAGCGACGATATTCAGGGCTACAGTTCAACAGCAGAACAAGACTGACTATATTCTTTTATTCATGGATTTTTTTTACTACATGATAAAATGTAACAGTCTACATTTTAATATCAAAGCAAAATCAGTCGGTCTTTCTGCGTGAAATTACTTCTGTTTGCATGGATGCGGTCCGAGCCGGAGCATCCAAAAACACTTAAACTTCGTACTGGTTCAGTTGCCGGACTGTTCCGATGGTTCTCGCTTGCTTTTATCGACTTTTTCAACAATGCTGATAAAGCAACTATTTAGCAAGTTTTTATTGCATTTAAATTCCCGTGTGCCTTAAACCCGTGAGCAGAGCTGAGTTTTAATTGGCCTTCCCTGAGCTGGAAAAATGTAAAGTACGTTTTTGGCATTTGTGTGTGTGCACTTTTCTGAAATGAAGCTGAAAATATTCAGTGGTGGAATAGATGGAGAGAAATGTAAATATCAGTAATGTCTTCAGGTTTCTGTTTGTTCTTATTTATGATTTTTACATTTTAAATTGAGCTTACAGGATTTAAAATGACATTTTAAACATAAATACTATTAAACTTTAGCTGAATATTTAACAGGATGTTTTTCCTTGGCTTCTCTATCCAATTCCTTTTATTTTTTAATCTCAACATATCCTGTTTTAGTTATCACAGTTTTTTTATTGTACTCCTTGGTTCCAGCATTGTTTCCTCAACTAATTCTCAGCGTCTGGTTACGTATTTGTCTTTCCTTTTGTTTTGTTGGAGCTTTTTATTTGGTTCCTTGAACGCTCCACTTATCTTTAATTCCATTTCCTTACCTCTGTCATTGATTTTATCATTGTCAGCTGTCTTTTACTCAGCAGTTTTTCTTCTAATTCTCTCTTTTTTATTTGTGACTTAGGGTGGTCCTTTCTGCATTAAACACATCAGTAATTAGGGAAATTATTTCCAAATCACATCGTTATAACACAACACCAGTTGTGCTGTTTTCCAGTTTGTTGACTGGCAAGCAGCTGGCATCCAACCAACCCAATCACAGCCTGATTAGTACCCTCTATAGAGCGTTGACCATCCATAAAGGTCCCGTCCAGCAAACAAAATGAATCCCACAGATGTTCTTTTCACCTTCCTGCCATAGTTATTGGTACATGTCCATCCTTTTTACACATGTTGCTGAGACCAAAAGATTTTGATTCATCCCACAGCTCTTAATTCATTCTTGAGCAGTCTACAGCATTGGGGTTATTTGATGTGTTAATCCCAGTCTGTCCCAGTCCAACACTTTATGCAAAGTCTCCAAGTAAAGTGTGACAGCGGTCATGGCACAGCAGCACTTTCACTACTCCCCATAAAGGTTCGTCCCTATTTTCCATTTCCTACAAACTATGTTCATCATGTTCTAGTTGTTTCCAATGGTTGCACCACTATCTAGACCCTGCACTGATAACACTTAATCAAACCATGTCCAGATGCGTAATAGACTATGCCTAGCTAACACAGCTACCCTTCAGGCTGTAGCCTATTGACCATTTGCATCTTTGTCACCTGATCAACTGGGTCCACCATGGTGGACATCACCTGTTGGTGGTGGGAGTATTGAACGGAGAGCAAAAGTGGTGACTGAGATCGTTGTTTTTGCCTGTTTAGCGTGACTTTTACTAAGTCAAGCCCAGTTCACTAGTACGGGGAATTAGCACACTTAGTTTGGGCTCACAGAGAGCCGTAATTACAAAAGTTAGTTAGCTAGCTTACAAACTGACCCTTACCTTCTGCCTGCTGTTGTATTCATCCATTTGATCTAGTTGCTGACTTTGCTAGAATTCACCGCTCATGATTTTTGTGATAAACAGCATTTCCCTTTTCACTGGAGCTGTTTAAAAGTCTACAGAAGTCTGGATCCCTACCCGTTATTTGTTGCTGGCAGGGTCAGCGGGACCAAATGTCACTCTCACGCTGGGATGTGGAGACAAGATATCTCATAGCAGTGAAGCTAACGTAATTCTCACACACATAGTCCTACATTGTAATATTATAAGTATCTAACAATTCACTATAGAGCAATGCACGTCAAACAGCACATTTAAAAGTGTTAATTTAGGGGTGTTGGTGCAAATTAACACTACGAATAGTTCATTTAACACTAAGAATACCTAATTTAACAGTAAAAGGAGTTTTATAGTTAGATATGTAACACTGACATGAGTCAAACCTGAGAGTTAAAAAGGAGTGTTTCCTATTCAACTGTCATTCTGGACAAAATAACTCCTGAAAAACTAACTCTGAACTATAACACCTGCAGAGTTCATTTGCAGACTCCACCCCTTTGTTCTAAAAGTGTTACGAGTTACTATATTAACCCTAACTCCATCACAGCAGCTCCCTGTCTTGCTCATGAAATATACGAACGTTAATCTTACCCTTTAAAAAGTATTCATTGCAAATCCAAAAATACTTTGAGAGCTGCCAGTCCTTTTGATCGACAGCTGCTGTCCATCACCGTCTTCTGACTCCATCAAAAGTTTCGATGAGGAGGTTTACATCCATGTCTGTTAGTGCAGCCAACCGCAGCAACCTATTACCGTTTTACAACTAGCTTTACAGGAATTTTAAAGCATGCAAATAGTTCCTTTGATGTCCGTCATGGTGAAAGAGGCGTTCCAAAGAGTAGCATGATCTAATGTGATCTAATGTGATCTATCCTGCTTCAAATTCACAATAACCAAGCACCATTGGTGCATTTGGTCTCCATGCCTTTGATACACAGTCACCACCAGCCCCTACATATCCAGAATGTCTTGTTTATCACTCAGTACAGGTCACAAATATGGTTTGACCTGTACCTGAGCCCTCTTTGCCTTTACTGCCACTTTACAGTCAGCCAACCTGAATTATTCAGCCTTTGTTACCTGAATCGTCTCTAAATAAGTTTCAGCTTCACCTTAGAGCTCAGTCTATTCAGAGGTCTCTGAGTGAGCAGCTTTAACTTGTCTGTTCTGCATCTATTTCAGTCTAATAAGATCAAACCGTTCACTGAGTGTTGTTGGACAAATCACCGGGGACATCTCTGTTGTACCACCACAGCCAAACCTTTACAATAGTGTTTTTCTTCAGCCAGGACAGATTGTTCCTGAAACAACCTCTTCTTTATGTTTGCGCTCCCTGGTGTCCTGTCAAAAAAAAAAGAAAGAAAGAAATCGTACAAATATCTCTGGCAATCTCATTATCTCATCACATGCTCAGCAGGCAAACAGACAGCTTTGTGAATGATTTTCTTTTTTCAATCAGTAAGGATTACCCGAGTGTCTGCATCCTACATTAGAAGGATGTGGAAGAAATCACTGCAAGGCTGTGGGAACATGTGGTATTTACACTTACACTTTCTTTTAGTGATGGAATTATTGTCTGCATCAGTGGTTCCCAACCTTTTTCCACAAGGACCCCCTTGCTTGTGTCCAAGACGAGCCAGGGCCCCCCAACCCTAACTCTTACCCCACATCTAAAGTGATTAATTGCAAGCTTTTTACAGATATAGAAAGTTATAACTCATAGAGTCTTGATTACACTATTGGTTGTGTTATTAGGATTTTATAAATGTAACTTTTACAAATATAATCTTTGTAAACTCGCAACCTCAGCACAGGCAAAAATGTGGGGATCCCCTGTAATCTTGTGGGGACCCCCAGGTTGGGAACCACTGGTCTATATGAATTAGCTGCAGAATAGGCTTTGAAATTACTGTTTGTTAATACATCCAGAAGGATAATCTTAATAATAAAGTTATTTTTCACGCTCTCAACAAACGTTTTGTACTGTTAACTAATTTTGAAGACGATTGCATCCAAAGTTAGCTAACTTGCATGATTTTGGTTTGTGGTTGGAAACCGGAGCACCTGGAGAAAATCCATGCATGCATTGGGACAACTCTTCTGCCACCGTTGCCATGGAATCAAAGCTCCTGACTCCCTGGACTGTCGTGATTCGGACATGTTCCTGACTTTTTTCTTTTCGGTTTGAATACATTTTCTCTAACATTTACAATTATCAGAACAGTCAAACAGTTTATAGAGTGATAGGACCTCTTTACAAGACTCAGGTCAAAGTCAAGTACTGAAAATCTAAGACTATTCTCAGGTAGGGAATAATTGCCCTGAGTTCGGCTGGAATATGGAACGTGGTGCGAGTGAAAAACAGTGTGTCAGCTCAGCAACCCCTCCCTGGGTAAACACGGCTTTAAAAAAGACATGGATGTGTGTCAGTTAGATGGATGGCAGGGGTCAGTGTTTGAGACTCGGGGGCTGTTGGAAGGGCAAGTCATTGACTTCTGCGAGTAGAGCGCAGGAGAAATAGACTAGACTCCCCTTTGCCACAAATGAGTAGAACTCAATGGTCTACATCACCACTGGGGTTTCCAACAACACACACACACACACACACACACATGCAGAGACAGAGAGAAATTGAAATACAAGGACAAACATTCATTTCATTTGGCCTTGCTCATAATTGTAATGAGACATAAATTAAAGATCCATTAATTTGGAACCTTTAAGAAAATCTACAACAGTTTATCTTTAATTGTGTATTTTACTAACTTACTGAAGCCTGTGAAGACCCACATTTCCTTCTCGGCCACACCGCTGTCAACCATACTACGTCAAACGAGGCAAAGGATTTGTTTTTTATTCCTTTAACTGCAGAGGTGATACATCAAACTAAACTCAGATAGCCTGGTTCCAAGTCACTGAGGATTTTGCTTCTCCTCAGGTCATTTTTTAAGTTTTAGAGTCAGGAAGGATGAGCAGAATGAGAAATACAACAATAGCAGGCATGCATAATGTCAGAAAGTCTATTAGAAAAAAGCTTCCACTGCAGTTTTGCTGTTTGAAGGAAATATATGGAATGCATCCAGTGCTGTGAAGGAATATAAACAATAATTGATTTTTACAGATTCACAGACAACTGGAGTCTGGATCAGTTTTAGAACTACATTTAAATGCATTACATTTTTGCACAAATAAGGTTTGATCAATTTAACTATTCTGGATGCACTTTTACAGTAGCAGAAATTTAGACGTTGTAGTAAAGGATGTTGGGTTTTTGTCCGGTCCGCGGCTCGGTCGGAACTGGCCCGAACGTTCCTGGATCTGGTCTTCACAGGGGAGAGTCTATCAGAGGGCACTTCCACTATGACAACTCACTTCAACAGTGGTTCTTCAATAAAAAAAATGACTCAATTTTAACTTGGTTTATATATAAAAAGCTGAGAAAATGGTACAAGCACAAAAACAGGCCGGGACTCTTTGGGTTATCTCCAAAACGTAAGCAGAGCTTCAACTGACATAATCTAATCTAGACTTCCCCTGTCTGGGTCGCCACCCCTTTAAGCGTTGGCATCTTCCTTTTGTATGAAAACCAGGAAACTGTGTGTGAGACGAGACTGCCACATCTTATTCTAACTGAAAACATAGTGTCAGGATCTGCTCCTTCTCCCTCAGATGTGTTGTCCTGTCTCCCCTCGTTAAGTGTTTATTGGACTCACCTGCCCCTTGTTATCCTACCCACCTGATTCCTGATTACCCTCATGTATTTAAACCCTCTGTTTGTCCTGGTCTGGGTCAGATCCTCGTCTTGTCTTCCTGCTGTATCACCACCTACCATTATTCATATTAAACAGTTCTTTTGCCTGCCAGTCTGCCTCCTGTTCACCTGCATTTTGGGTCCTACAACAACCACCACATGACAGAAGGATCTGACCCACATGGACCCAGCGGTGAGCCAACTTTCAGGAGGAACATTTTTAATTCTCTACTGTAGCAGCAGGACCAAGGAGATTTTGTGGAGGGGTTGGCACCGACGCACCCTAGCTGTTCCCGGGTGGTTGGACACTTTTCCCCGCTCCTCTGCTGCTCACCTTCATGAGCACCTGCTGTTGGTCCCTGAGGTCCTCGTTGAGTACCCTCCGATGATCCCTGGTCCACGCTCCGCTCCGGCCGTCTTCAAAGTCTCCATCGCCGAGATTCAGCCATTCCCGGAACCTCCTAGGCTCTCCCTGGCTTCAGCCGTGCTGCCTACCAAGAGGCCCCAGCTTGTTGTCAGGTCCTGTGGGCTCTGCCGTGAGGTTTCTGGGGTTCCAACTTCCCTCTGAGGAGCTCCAGTATCCTGGGTTTTCCTGGTCCTCCCCTCTTTCTGAGGAATCCTGTTTTGGGCGTCAGGAGCCGCCCTTAAGGGGGAGGTCCTGTCAGGATCTGCTCCTTCTCCCTCAGATGTGTTGTCCTGTCTCCCCTCGTTAAGTGTTTATTGGACTCACCTGCCCCTTGTTATCCTACCCACCTGATTCCTGATTACCCTCATGTATTTAAACCCTCTGTTTGTCCTGGTCTGGGTCAGATCCTCGTCTTGTCTTCCTGCTGTATCACCACCTACCATTATTCATATTAAACAGTTCTTTTGCCTGCCAGTCTGCCTCCTGTTCACCTGCATTTTGGGTCCTACAACAACCACCACATGACAGTCTGAGTCTTTGGGTATTTCTTATCTTATATCCTATACTTTTTTATCTCCTTGGGGAAAACTTTCTCTGCGTTTGACCCATCCTTACATTGGTAAGTAGCAGTGGGCTGCAATTTGAATCACACCTGGGGGACAACGGGTTCAGAATTTTGCCCAAGGATGCTTCGGCCCGTCGTCTGCCGGGACTGGGGGTCAGCCTGGGAATGGACCTTCGGATCATGGGACAACCGCTCAATCCGTTCAGCCACGGTCGCCGCCTTAAGTCAGTGATTGTGGAACTAGACAAAACAATCCCAGCCAGTGTGTGTCACTCAGTGAATAATAGCTAATATTATAGAAAAGAAAACGCAGACATTCATACATATATACATACCATATGCTCATGTACTGTACATACTTAGTTATGTCCAACTTTAGGATATTCCATTAGTGAACAGTGACAATCTTATTTTAAATCAATTCAATTGGCCCCTCCTTGAATGTGATATTTCTTCACTTCCATATAAGTTTTCTATAATAAGTCATTGTTTTAGACTGGCTGATTCTGATTGTTTCCAACTCCTTGCTATGTTATGTAATTAATAGTGCTGGGTGGCCAATTTCCTAAATCGATTCGATTTTGATTCATAAGGTTTTGAATTGATTAATCACAATTCGATTCAATTCGATTCGTTTAAATTCAGTCTGGTCTTCATTATTCATTGTCGCTACTGCTTGTTTCTCTTGATACGTGCATTTAGCGTCTTTTTACCTTCTTTTCATTTAGCGGCTTATTGTTGGAATTGGGTGTTGCTGAGGTAGAAAACGACATTTCCATCATTTAGACAAGCTTCTTCCCGTTAAGTAGATGTGCAGTTTGTGTATATTGTTACACATTAAGGATGTTTTTGGAACACATTTGTACCAGGAAGTGCCTGCAGATCTGGTCCCAGGTCAGTCTGGTTCAAGGGGAAAAAAATCAATCTTAGGCCTAATGAATCAATTTTGCAAAATGTATATGAAATCGATCCAAATCGATTAAATCATTTTTTTACCCAGCCCTAGTAATTAAGCTGCATGGTGTTATAAACACTGACGTTCAGACTCATTTCAGAGGCAACGGCTCCACAGGTGAAGTATCTGGCATTGAAACACTTTACTTTTATAAGAGCAAATGATTGAACTTCGAAGATTTTTGTACACACACACACACACACACACACTACAATTCCCTCCTTAGCTTCTCAAAACCCACCCTGCACAACAAACATTAGTTATTTCACCTCATGCCACCTGCCCCATTTGTGTCTACTTCTAAGACCTGCAGACAATCTCTCCATCTGTGTGGGGAAAGACTAAATGAGAGGCAATGAAGTGTTTTTCTTTTAAATATATGAAGCCCAGCATGAGGTGCCGGCAGGTAGGGAAGACACGGCAATAAGATGCATGAGTCGTCTGACCTCTGTGAGATAAACGTAGATCCTGGCTCTGCTAAGAGGTGTGTGAGTAAAAACTAGTTCCTGGAGTTAAACACTTGATAGATGCCGGTCTGAATGGCTGATTGTGTGAGAGCTTGTGAGAGTTTGAACCTCTTTACATTTTTAAAGTGGTCACAATTTAGTCAAGATGTTCCAAACGGTCCCTCGTTTTCAACATCATCATCCGTCCTTCAAAACAAGCACTTGAGCACAGATTGTACGCAGAAGGAAACGGGCAGCAATTAAACGTATCTGTGATCAAAGACGTCCTGATTAGTTTTTAAAAGCACTATTTTTAAACAAGTGTTGGCTGATGGATGTTCTGTAAAGCTCTTACAGTTTGATTCTTCTACATGTTGGGTCTGCAGAGTTCTTTTATGGTTCTGCTGTTTTAGATGGACTCATTTAGAGTTTTACAGCTTTCTTAATTGTTTTCCCAGTTGTTTGCGTTGTCACCATGCAGCTTTGGTCTGCTGTGAGCTTTTGAAGCATCAGTAGGTTTATTCAGCTATAGATTTGTGTATTTAGATTTGATTTGTATGTTAAACAAATACATGGTTCATAGAAACATGAGAACTATTGTTCTGAGATCGGAAGAATCCAAGTTTGTTTCCCCTGTGTTATTTTCAGCATACTGATCTGATTCACCATATATATATATATATATATATATATATATATATATATATATATATATATATATATATATATATATATATATATATATATATATATATATATATACATATATATATATATATATATATAGTTTTACTATTATAAACAGGGCATCTACGCCTCTGTGTTGAATCATGTCCTCTGATCCTGCACGGATGGTACATCCTAAGTGGATTGGCAGTTATGTTTTATTGGGTTTTTCTGTAATTACATTTACTAATTTATATTGTCTAAAGGTGGAATGTCCTAAACTAATCTAACTGTAATGTAATATACATTAAACATTTCCTCAGTTATCTAAATTGCATCACATTTGGATCTCATTCAACGTGTTTCTGGGCCTGAAATCATCACCGCTGAGTGATGTGAATTTGGCTCGTCTGGATTTTAAGCACCTGCCACTTTTTGTCGAGCTGTCCTGGGTAATCCTGCCAAAGGGACTTAGTAAAAATATTGTTTTTGTGCAAATAAGAAAAGACTTTGCTAAGATGTGTTAAAAGGTTTTTTGTTTTTGCAACTTTGAAAAATATATTTTAAATCCCAGCATGAAGAGAAATGAACAGAGGCTAAATGTGGGAGAGCCAAAACACGCAGCTGCAGAAGCAGAAGCTCTGGTGTTTTGGCTTGGAAAAGCAACGGCACCAGAAAAAATACAAAACTTCTGTTGCTGATGTGCTGTTCTGTGTGCCTAAGTGAGGTAAACATTACAAAGAGGTGAAGATGTAATTTTCAGTCCTATTTCAGCCATAAAAATCAACTTATTTCAAAAAGGCAAGAGGTGATACGGTGACCTTTGACACTTTCGTTGTGACGAGACAACTACAGAATCTTATTAGCTCTGTTTGTTCTCGATATAGAGAATAAATCATGACAAAACTTTGAACATTTTTCTCAAATGTCCTAATGTCAAATCTATAAATGTCTAGTTTTGACATGTAAAAAAATACTGTAACACATTTAGTATAATTTAAATTCATTATTGTGTCCCTGTGAGTCACAGGCTGCCAACAGTCCCATCCCAGAGACACGAGCTGTAGGCAAACAAAAAAGTTATCAGTCATCTTCACTTCTACGTTTTTCAGTTTGTATTGAATTGCACAAAGCAGAGCTTCTGTGATTCTATAAAGAAATACTTGAAGTGTTTGAATAAAAATGAAGTTTAAATCCAGCAGCTGTGCAGCTAAACTAAATGGATTTTAGAAAAACACAGCTGTCTCTCGTGCCGCTCTTTAAACCACTGCAGCACAATCCAGGAAGCAACTGAGCCTCATTAATGTGCTGCAAATGGAACCAATGAGCTCAGATAATGGAAACCCTCCAAAAGTCAAGATTTCCCTCAAAAGCGTGCGTCCAGGATTAGGATTTTAGGAGATTAAACATAGGAACGTCACTTGTAACAAACAAAATTACAAACGGAACTAGAGGATATTTGTGTATTTTGTTTAACATCTGAAGGTGATAGCTGCAACAAAAATACCAGTTCATAAAACAGTAAGTGTATAGCTCTGAGAAAACATTGGATAGAATATTTTAAAGGGATACTATGCAGTTTTGACTTGCTTTTAGCACCCCCTAGTGTCCGTTAGTGAAAGCAAAAGTGAAACTTATCTCCTCGCTGTGCGTTCGTCTTTTTAACACCTTAATCTAACTGCTGAAATGTCTCCTCAGCCTTCATTAGTGTCTACAGGAGCGGTTCATCACTAAATCAAACAAATCAGCTGTGTTCATGATCTAAAACATGCAGGAAACATGCTGGAAGCAGACTGCAGCACCAGGCATGTCAGCTCCATTTACTAAGTCCAACAGGGACCGGACTGGCACTCTGAAGTTGCAAGTGCGGTATTTTGGCCACAGAGGGCGGTGGGGGTCTGAGTGATATTTCATTAACCCTGTAAAGGGTCATTTTAGCACAAACTGGCTCAAGAACATGATTTAAAATATGAAAAAGTTGCATAGTATGGCTTTAATAATCAATGCTGCTTATACCATAAAATGTTCATTTTGATAGATCAACTTATTAGATTACCAAAGTGTGATGGACCTTGTCTGTTTTATGATAATCTACATTATTCTAATTATGTATGAGGATTGTAAACATTCATGCTACCCAGGGATTATTGAGACAAGTTACCAGGTAAGAGAAGACCTTTCATAACAAATGCATGAAAAGATTATATAAAGATGTTCAATCCCAACATGGGTGTTGGTTTTACTATGAATCTACTTTTAATCTGATCTTTGAGCAATCTTCTCTACCTCCGAGTGCTCAGGAGATTCCTTCAAGTTCACTCCACATCTTCAAATATCATTAAACAGTTGAGCTCCAAATACTGAAATATAAAAGATTTTTATTATCAGCATTTCTCTTCTTTTCACCATGATATAAGAAAATTGCACTTACACAAAAAAATCTGAACATTTTTTAGGTTTGCAGCTTTCCACGTGGATCATAGCTGCTTTATTTTAGCAACAAGGCGCTGCTCCGTCTGCACCACAACACAACTCATTATTTCAGCCGTCCTGTCACCGAGGCATCGGCTAATGCAGTCAACTGTCTCACAGTTACAGATAATAGCAACCAATTATGGTGCTCTGGCCAGCACCGTCATCTTTTCCACAGTCATTTCACAGGTTGATTTATTTCTGACATCCCTGTGCTGAACTACTGAAGGAGAAAAGCCTGAGGAAATTTAAACCACACAGGCGTGCCGCCGTTTATGGAGGACCGATGCTGCCAAAATGGACAATAAATGAGTAAATAAAATAAAAAATCAATAATTGAACCTCCTCAGACCTGAATTTGTATTTGGTGTGATTTAAAAGAAAATAAGAAACAATTTTAACCATAACAGATGAATCAACTCTCATAAACATGAGCAAAATTTCACTTAGATTAAATTTACTTGAATTAAAGTTTTGACAAATTAAAAAAAATGAAACATTCTTAAACTTATAGTCAATATAAAGTGTCTCAAAATAAAAAAGAAAAGGTCTAAATTGAAGAGAATAAACTATTATTATTATTATTATAGTGCAAAAAGCCAATGTCCTCATATGTGCAGAGGGTCTCAGGAGCTTAATAAGTAAATAAATAACTTTTTTGAGGAAATAAACTAAAAAAAAATGTAAATTTGGAAATAAATATGTAAAGCTCTTGATTTACCGGTCGATCTACGTTCCAACCTTCATCTATGGTCACAAGCTTTGGGTAGTGACCGAAAGAACGAGATCGCGGATACAAGAGGCCGAAGTGAGTTTTCTTTGCAGGGTGTCTGGGTGCCCTTAGAGATAGGGTGAGAAGCTCGGTCATCCGGGAGAGGCTCGGAGTAGACCCACTGCTCCTCCACATCAAGAGGAGACAGTTGAGGTGGCTCGGGCGTCTGGTTAGGATGCCTCCTTGACACCTCCCTGGTGAGGTTTTCCAGGCACATCCAATTGGGAAGAGACCTAAAGGAAGACGATGGATGGATGGATGGATGGATGGATGGATGGATGGATGGATGGATGGATGGATGGATGGATGGATGGATGGATGGATGGATGGATGGATGGATGGATGGATGGATGGATGGATGGATGGATGGATGGATGGATGGATGGGTAATTATCTATTTCCACATTTAGTTATTGATGCATTTCACTTTTCCTCACGCTTTTTATCCCTGATGAATATAATGATGAGGTGGGCGTTTCTGTGCTAAACCGTGATTGGTCCGCTGTGAAAATCAGTGTGAACCAATCAGATTCCATCAAATGCACATAAACTTCCTGGCTCTTCCGTGGACGGACTCCCGAGGTCCTGGTACTTAAGGTGTTCTTTCCAAATGACATGCTCGTATAATCAGGCTGACTGTGTTTACTGACACAGCACCCGCCAGCTTCTAGGTGTGTATATATATATATATATATATATATATATTTTTTTTCTGTTTGTTTGTGTGTTTGTTTATTGTGAAAACCTTTGTTTTGAGCTGAAAAAAAGGTTGGAATTTGGACTTCTCCATTGGAGGAACGTTTAAGGAATGTAGCATCTTAAATATTATGGTAATCAGATTCCTCGCTGGCTTCCTGCCAGGAAACACAAGCATCTGTGCTCAGAGAAACACATGACTAAACAAATGAGAAGCAAACCATCTCTGCAGAGATGAGCGATAATGTTATCCTTCTGATGTGGAATCTTATCTATGTAATAACCCTAATCCAATTTAATTTTATCTCCTCTGACGTGATTTTTCTGTGTTAAAATCAAAACTGAACCCTCCTTACTCACCACTCATCTGGGGTTAATCATATATTTATTTATTATCAGTATTTTCTGTCTCATTGTGGTCTGAACACCAAGTACACCCCCTGAACTGAACATTGGAACTTATTAATGAGTAAACTGTCCAGAATTAGTCATCTTTCGTCACGTAGTGCTGCATCTGTTGTATCATTAAATATGTTCCCCCTGCTCTTTTAAATGCTTTTCACTCGTATTAATCCCAGTGGGAACAGAGTCTGGAGGTATGATTCAGCTGCATGTCTGTGGTGGAGGTTTTTTTCATGTTGCCCTCCTCTGCACAGCATGCAGGTACCCTCAAACGGGAATTCAAGCAAGTATGCTAGCAGTCATACACATCCTTCAGTCTCCTGGGAATTCTCCAAGAAAAAGCAGCTGTGAGCTAACATGCACTGTGATATTCCACACCTCTTTCTCTCTTACACACACACACACATGCACGTACATCACGGCATACATCTTAGCTACAGCAAGTTGAGCCCGCACAAGTAATCAATCATTGTTTTCTAGCAGGCCACCACTCTGCCATCATCCAATTACCATTTCACAAAAAAACACATGAATCAACCAATCAAAACGGGCCAGGGGCTGTCCAAATATTGCATCGTTTTTGCCAGAGGATGAAAAGCCATCGGTTTATGACGGAAAACAAATGGAGAGCTCTGATCTCAGATCTGATATCACACCAAATGCAGGAACCTTTCCTGTAGCAGGAAGCAGGTCAGCATCATTCACTGCTGCACAGCGAGCACGTTAGGGTCTCTGATTTATAGTGTTAATTATTTCAAGTCCACTCTAGTTTTTTTTTGTGTAGGGGTTAAGTGTATTAATATTTAATAAAAACACCTCAACATACCGTAACATAAAATATAGTTAAAATAACAGTTTGCCTACTTTAAAGTATCATAAGCCCGGTTCACACTGTGTGATTTTTAAATAAGATGATGATGATTTTCAAAGAATGAGCGACCCCAATCGTGGTGATTAATAAAACAATGGATGTACTAGTTTTGGTCCTAGAGCGTGTGGTGTGCATCAACTCGATAAATACCACACAGGAACCGCTCTCACTCACAAACATTCAAGGAGCACAAGTAAAATAGTAGTTTTGCATAACCCTCCCACCAAAATTCACTTCCATCAATTCCAACTACTCATCGACAAAAGCAGCAGTAAAAAAACGCATGGGTATATTTTTCACCATCAGCAGGATGCACACAGAGAAAGTGTCGGGGAAATACATCAGAGGAAAAAAGAAACCATCAACTTTATTGGCTAAATGGGGGAAAATGCTGTCAAATAAAAAAACTCCAATGAAAAATTAAAGACCACTCCCAACATCTACCTGGCAATCCTGCTTTAACATGTCAGATCTTTGAAGCCATTCTGTAGTTTCATGAAACCTTTTATGAGCTTCCTGAGGAGCTGCAGCAGCAAGTGCTCTCAGGGCCCATTAAAGCTGACATACTGCCGTCATACCGGATCATTCAGGTGGCCGTCACTAGTGCTCTACAAAGCAGAGAGACCCTAGCAGACTCTCAGTGTAGCAGTGAAAGCTGCTGAGCTGCATCGCTCCAAAGGTTTCCTCATTAAGCGTGATATTTGATCTACGGTCAGGGCCGCCCCTACCTTTCTGTGCCTCTAACAGAATGTGCATTAATATGCATTTAATACTCACCACCAGCCATGTGCTAAGGCACACTTGGAGAGTAAGTAATTTGATGGCTCAGTTAATGGCTTATCACTTGCTTATTACCTGACTGTGTGTGTGTGTGTGTGTGTGTGTGTGTGTGTGTGTGTGTGTGTGTGTGTGTGTGTGTGTGTGTGTGTGTGTGTGTGTGTGTGTGTGTGTGTGTGTGTGTGTGTGTGTTTCAGTTTGATGGAGAGAAACAGGAGAAGAGAACAATAAAGTGAAATGCTCAATTATATGTCTTCAAGTGTGAGATAATTACTGTAATGTGTCCATTACTACATGTGAGATTAATTTCTATTATAAACTTGACATGAAAATTAAGTTTTGTTACAGCAAAATGGAGGACTACATGTTTGAGTAGGAGCCACTTTCACATGCAAAAAAAATGCAATAGCGAGCAACAATGATCAAATTCATTTGGGTACCTCAGATTAATTGTGCACAATTTAAAAACCAGAGTAAAAAGAGAGCCTAGACACCTTAACTTGATTCTCACAACTGGAATCAACGTTTCAAATAGAGTGGTATTCAGATTTTTACAGAAAAAGGTAAATAAGTAAACGACAATTGATCATTTTCTATCAAATCATTCTGGTCCATCATTGCTGCCTGAAGATCTTGAACAGTTGGGTCCAAATTTGCCTTCATTGCATTTTAACAGTTTTTGCTAGGTTTTGCTCATTGTTTCCTCATTATTTGCACTCCTGTCTACTCCTTGTCACTGATTCAGTTATTTGAGTCACATAGCAAATAAAGTTAATTTTATGCTGGCACAAAAAGCCCTTGAAATTCGACTTCAAGTGTTTTTCTGCCAAATCTAAAAGTCGACTTCTTTTAAAAACTAAAACGGATAAATTGTGACAGAAAGAAAGTGAGCTTCAGTTCATAACAGCTGAGGAACAAGAACAACGAGGTGATGTTATCATATTTATTACAAATCTGTTGATGCACTGTTATCTGACACTCATCATTAATGATGAAACAGACTTTTCCTGACATGCCTGACCTATTTTGTTGTGGCTATTTTTTGTTTCCTGTGCTATAAATAGGTGATAAACGTATAGCACCATTCTCAGAGGACTCCAAAGCGCTTTACATTAGTGGGTCATACACACACACACACACACACACACACACACACACACATTCACACAGCTGCCCTGGGGCAAACTGACAGAAGCAAGGCTGCTGTATACAGGTGCCACTGGTCCCTCCAACCACCACCAGCAGGTGAAGAGAATGAAGTGTCCTGCCTTGGCAGAACAGGCAGCCCACCAGTTACAGGGCAAACTCCTAAACCCTGAGTCATCGTCGCCTCTGAGACCATCAACTCTCATGAGAAACAAAATATTTCATTCCAAAGACGTGTTTTAATCACTCCAGGTTTGTGAAAATTGTGCCCCTTTTTGCACAAGTAGTAATTTGCATAAACATAGGTAGGTTTATCTTTACATGAATACATAATACCTTATTTAAATGTGGGCAAACTGCACAGGCTTACAGATTCATTGTTTGGTTGGCAGCACAGAAAAAAATGCAAATATTCATAAATGAGGGCAAAAATCCTTAAATTTGCACGTGGCAACAGATTGTTTTGTGAATTTGGGCCTCATGAAGGATCTAGAGGATCCAACTGTGAAACCAAAAAGTGACCTTTTTTTAGACATAAAAACCAATGAAACAGAAAATAAAATTAAAAAATAAAGCCAAGCCAGGACATGGAACATGCTTTGCTAGAAAATTTGCACAATAAAAAAAAATAGAAAGGGAAATGAAAAGAATTTTATTTCTGTCACTCAAATTAGCAAAGATTTAATTTGCAGTTCAACTCCGGTTTTGATGAACATCAAGCAGCATAATATCGTCTCTGCTACAAGTGGCTAAATATTAACAGAAAGTCTGGATTGACTGAGGTTACAAATACATGAAACTTCAAACACTGGAGCAAGTTCTCAGGAGCTATTTGCTTTTGAATTAGAGACAAAGTGAACACGGATAGGTAGGAATAAAAGCAAGCAAAGAAGAGAATAAATGTAAAATGTCTGGATTACATTGCTTATAAAAAAAAAAAGATATAGAAGCAAAGGAAAAAGTGCAACAATAAGGATGAGAGGATGAGCTGAACTTGTCACTGATTCAGTTAGAGCAGTGGTTCTCAATTAGTGGGGCGCGCCCCCCTTGGGGGGCGCGGGAGAAGAGCTGGGGGGGCGCAGCGGACGCACCCAACCCCCCCTCCCCCCACCCACCCCGCTTGGAGCCTCCCCACGGAGAATACAAGGGTATTCCAACCTCCACTGTCAGTCCAATAAATGAGGATCACAGACTGATTTGTGAACATAGAAAAAGTCCAAACATGATTTTTATTTAATGGAAAGGCCGTGCATGTGTTAGATGGACGAGAAATTTAGATTTTTCTTACTTTTTGTTTCACTTTATATTTGTTGTTTGGTAGAGTGACGTATGAACGGCCTGAATTAAACACGGTTATGTTAAAAAGAAGCCTCATCTTGTTTCCCTGCGGTGCACCATAGTGGTATTTTATTTAGATAAAATGTTTTTTAGCACAACTTCCTTTCTTTCATATATGAGAAATTGAAAGAATCGCTGCTGCATTTGGACACGCTAAGGAGGGCGCATTTGCTCGCAGCCAGAGGCCGCATGATCCATTTTCCCATCACGTTCATGTAAAAAATAATAATAATAAACATTCAATAAAACCGTTAAATATCCATTCATTTTTATTAATATGTAGTCCACACAAGCTGACCAGAGTGCCCCAGTAACATAGAAACAATGCAATTAAACAATTTCACTTAAATGATCAACATTTCACCTGCTGCGCCCGAACGCACATTCCTTCTGCTCCGGCGTAAACCTGATGGTCACCTGCGTGTGCGTAATCAGATGTCTCTATGGAGCTGCTGAAGAGGCTAACGAGGTTCTGGACTTTTGCCTCAGACAGACTCATGGCAAGGCAAGGCAGTTTTATTTATACAGCGCATTTCCTACCCGAAGGCAATTCAAAGCGCTTCATGGCTCATGGCTGTTAAAATGTGATGATTCAGAGCTCCGCTGACACGCTGGATCCAAAGATCCAAGCAGCTACTGGAGTAACGAATTCTACTGCAGCCAGAGTTTTAAAGTCAGGAAACATTTCACCAAATGAAATAACCAGAAGTCTACCAGACTCTCTGAAAGAAGGGTTTCCACTTTCCAGATCTGGAAGCTCTCGACATTGCGCTCTTGTGCACAGATCTGTCAGACGCGCTCTGAGCTCCTATTGCGCGCCGCTTTGTGCGCACTGTCAGATGCGGAGAATACTGCAGATGCTCTGATGGAAATCTTTTCATGATGTTACCTCCACGATGGATTCTTCTGTGGGCAACAAGGTCATTCCCTGCACTTTCCCCTACCGCCCGACATTCGCCGAAGGACTATCAGCGCGTTAGTATGGCAAGCCGATTTAACATTTAAGCAGACTGGATAACGTGTATTCCAGTTCAATTCTGTTGTTCCTAGCAGAAATTAACATTCCAGAAATCCATAAAATCAATCATACTGTACACAATGAACATTGTGCAACCCCCCCCCCCCCCCCCCCCCCCCCCGCACATTGGGAGGGGGGCGCGAAAAATTCTATGTATCCTAGGGGGGGCATCACCGAAAGTATTTGAGAA
Organism: Aphyosemion australe; assembly: GCA_006937985.1. Classification (NCBI taxonomy): domain Eukaryota; kingdom Metazoa; phylum Chordata; class Actinopteri; order Cyprinodontiformes; family Nothobranchiidae; genus Aphyosemion; species Aphyosemion australe. Next base: position 2,061,410 of record SSNS01000093.1, read on the forward strand.
CCACTGAGTTAGAGTAAGCCCTGTGGGGGAGCTGCTATATCACCCTCCCCAGGCAGAAGGACGTCTGTGGGAACCAAAACAGTCATTTTTTAAAACAAGAATCCAACAGAGATAGAAGTAAGGAATGCATAGAGGGGAAAGGTTTCTTGTTTTCAAATAGCTTTATTTTGTATCGCGATGATAACGTGTGTAACCTGCAGGCTTGCTGCTGTAATGCAATGCTCCCACCCACACATGCACCCACTTACATAAAAACATACTATGGATGAGCGCTATTAGAACTGGGGAGCTGTGCAATTTATCGGGTCATTGTGGATTCCTCGTGGATGAAATATGTGTTAATCTGTAAAGTGCCTTGAGGACCGTCAATAGGAAAACCTGTTTTCTCTGCAGAGGGAGAGCAGGTGAGAGAGGGGGGACCCTGGCCAGCAGAGAAACCCCCTGACCATCATTCTGACTGTACTTTCAGAAAACATCCATTTATGTTTGGATTGAGACCGCTTGAAGACAACTGGCAGTTTTCCTGCAACAACAATAGTTTCCCATGGCACCAAGTGTGGAATTTTAATGATTTTGTTTTGTTTTCTTTTTCAAGCTCTGTAGATTCAATTATTTAGAAGACACTCATAATATTCAAAGTGTCACACAGCGTTACGTGCTTCAGCAAACCTCAAGCTTTAAGAAACGTCTGCTTATTTTTATGAAAATGTCGACTTCTCAGCTCTAAATAAATGCTGGTTATTGTTTCAAAGTTTTTGTCCATCTGGAGATCATCCAGAAGCTTCCTGTAGTTTATTATGAAATTAAATTTGACCATGTTGGATTTTAGACACCACTACTGCAGTCTTCATCCAGATGTTTTTATCATCTTCGTCATCACAATAAACTTCTGTGTCAAGATTATCTAGATTTTTCATTCTTTTATTCTTCGTCTACTTTATGTTTGTCATCTTTATCTTCATCATCTTGTTTTTCTTTTTTTTATTGGACGTAGACATTTCCTTCAGCATGTTCTTCAACACCATCATCATCACTGGCATCATGATCTTCTTCATCACCATCTTTATCCTCTTCTTCTGTTTTGTTTTCATCGTTTTCATAATTTTTTTTATTCTTCCTCATAGTGTTGTCATGAGATTTTTTTGGATTAATTAATCATGACCTGTAGTTAATTAATCTAATTAATCTCTTTTTTAATCTCACCTACTTTTAAATAGACCAGTAAATTACAGTGCTGTAAGTTAGCATATCAACACTGACAGTTTGTCACAAAATATTTTGCTTTTTCACAAAATCTGATATGTGGCGTGATAGTTAAATATAAATATAATTACATGAAATAAATAAAACTTTAAAATAAAAAATCCCAACAGGTAGGCTAGAAAAGTCCCAGTAAAGTTATAGATTTTTTTTAAAAGTGCACTAAATGTAATTAATTAATGTTAATTAATCTCATAATTTGACACCCCTAGTTCCTCATTTAAAACCTCATCATTATCTCTCTCTTACTTCATCTTTATTCTTAGTGTCAGCATCTGCTCCTTCTCCCTCTGACGGGTGGTCCCGTCTCCCCTCGTTAGTGTTTATTGGACTCACCTGCCCCTTGTTATCCTACCCACCTGATTCCTGATTACCCTCATGTACTTAAACCCTCTGTTTGTGCTCGTCTGTGTCAGATCCTCGTCGTGTCACCACCTACCAGTATTCATATTAAACAGTTCTTTTTGCCTTCTGTTCCTGCTCCCCTGCATTTGGGTCCTATTTCAACAACCAACATCATGACATAAAGCATATATCTGGAGTTTTTCCCCCTAGAGGCGATAAAAATGTATTGCACCTTTAAACACCTTGCTGCCTCCGTGATTCAGCTGAAAGCAACGCCTCTCATGAGTTCATACATATGTATGTTTATACATATAGCAGGCAGTCAATGAATCTGCATTGTTTTGTGGCTGTGAAGGCAGTAAGGCGTAACGGTTTCATGATTCACTGTTTTCATAGCTTTGTAAACTGCTGGAAAATGCTGCTCAGTCTAAGTACTAAGCAAAAGTGCATGCACGCTCTGTGATTGACATATGTACGTAAGCGGACGTGTAACGCTATTGGCTAATGCTGAGCGGTAGTCAATTCAATGGAATAGCGGATTATACAGTTGACGTTACGGCGCAAGTGCTGCTGGGTGCTAGTGCTGCTGGGTGCTAGTGCTGCTGGGTGCTAGTGCTGCTGGGTGCTATTGCTGCTGGGTGCTAGTGCTGCTGGGTGCTAGTGCTGGACAAACAAACGGCATTTGCCAATTAAAATAACATAGACAGGGCACTTGGACTTTGTTATGCCCCCTTCTGTCAAGGAGCTCAAGGAGGGAGTAACACAGGAAAATAGAAAACATAGAAAGAACAGAGGCTTTCCAACACGTAAAAAGGTTTATTATGACAAAAAGTTTACTCAAGAAGAGGCTCAACGATATAACAAACAAAACAAGTGTCCTGCATCTAAGAACAAGTAACTAACAGTAACCCACTGGGAGGAAATCCAGCTGGACTGAGTTGACCAAAGATAAAACACTGGAATAACCCACAGCAAAATTATTTATAACCCAGGAAAACTCTTAACATAAAGCACTCTTCTATATAAAAAGCAGGAATTAATTAAAACAAACAAAAACCAGAACTGAGATGCTGCTGGTGGAAAACTGGATCAAACACTAAAAGAGAACTAAAGAAACTGCACAAAACCCAGTAAATTGTCTTGAGAACAACAGTAAACTAAACAGTCTCACAAACTATGAGTTCTCTGTTACCAAGTTCTTCTAAGAAGAAACACAAGCAAGGGGACAACAGCATGGACCTGCACCCCCTGAATGACTGAAGAGCTCAAAGGCTTGAGCTGTCTGATCATAATTTCTTTGCAGCTGGTCCTGCGCAGCAGCATGCCTCTCTCCGTGGTGCTGAAATGGAAGCTGGACCAGCGCTGGAGGAGAGCAGCAGCTTGCGGCGCTGTCCGTGGTGCTGAAGGTGGAGGAACCTTACAGGGGCCGTAACAGACGTCGATAAAAACAAATCGACAGAAACAAAACTCATGACTCACAGTGCTCCAGTAACATTTTCTCTAAGTTCTTTTTTTTTCTCTCTTAGGTTATTTGTGTCTCTAATTTTTACACACAAGCCTTTTTCATTCCCGTTTGGATGGACGTGCCGTTTGACCGAGACGTTCAGCGGGACCCCATCGTTTACACCGCTGCCTCCTGGATAAGTCAAAGTCAGTTTCGTTGTGTACACCTGTGCGATGACAATTAAACAGTCTAGAATCTTGAAAATCTGAGAGCGTTGCTAGTATCAGCTCGTCATTCTCCATCGGTCGGTAATACGTTAAATGGTCAAAGTACTTTTCCCACCGGCAAAATGAATGGAACAAATATACCCGCAACCCTTGATCTGCTCCTCACTGTGAAAATACACTCTTCAACGTGAAAACTGCCACTTTGCTTTGTCTGTTTAGCTTGATCCAGTTCCCTTTCCAGCTGTTTCCCACTGTCTCTAGATGGTGCCCTCTAACAAAAAACTCCAGATTTCTGTTTTAAAATTGACTTTTGACAGGAACATGTAGATCGGACCTTATAACACCAGTGCTGGCATCGTTTCACTGGCTAATAATCTCTTTTAGGATAAAATTCTAAATTATTTTAAAGCCATTGACTCCTTGGCCCCACCCTACCTCACCCATTTGTTGCAGCCTTATACACTCAGGTTTGGTGCTTGAGATCAGCGGATCTATTGCTGCCAGGGTTCCAAAAGCCTGGTGTGTTTCTAGGGGGGAGAGGATTGAAATCCCCCCTGAAAATCCACTTTTACCAGCTTGCATTCAATCATGGAAGTTGACTTAGGTTTCCCCAAGTGATGGCATTGATTTTATAGTTGCTCGCATGAGTTTCAGTGTGTCTTATATTGCCATTTTAACTTGAGATATTGGTTTTTAGTTGTTTAAGTGAATGTGCAGCGCTTTGTGCGACCCTGCTGTTGCATTTTAAGGCGCTTTTTAAAAATGTAGATGGTGGAAATGAAATTTTAAATGGGCAACTGAACTACTCCCTGATTCTCCAAAATGAAACTGCTCTGCTATCTACTGAGGGAAAGTTACTGACAGCTCCTAAACGCTCCGCACAAACCCACTTCTAAATGTCTGAACTATCCCTTTAAGCATTTCCACCTGCTTGATTAAAGATAAAGAAAGAATTAAAATAATTTACAAGAAGGATAAAGTGAAAGAAGAGTGATTTTGGGCCAACAAGACCAAAGAAAATGTTTAGATCAGGCAGAATTAGAGAGAAATCAGCAGGGGGTGAAGGAGGTGGGTGAAGGGAGGGCGGGTCAGCGGGGGAGACAACTGAAGACGAGAAGTAAGACAGCGAGAGGAATACGAGGGGAATCTCAAGCGCCGCTCTCCTGGGCTCAGCCTGTTGTCATGGTAACAGCAGCGAGGCAAGACGAGAGGCAGACAGGCAGATTCGCTCCTTCGTGATCTCAGCCTCTCTTTATGTCTCTCACCCAGACATTAGTGGACAGCTGATCTTACTCCCTGGTTGTGTCTGTCTTCTTTTCTCTGCTGATGAAAAACGGACTGACAGGAAGGAGGCCGCTGGCTAGGTCGCACGTGGACACCTACAGCTGTGTGTTTGTGTGTTTTATTCGTGTTTTCCCCAGGAGTTTTTAACTTGCAGATAGACAAACATCACACAGTCTAACCTTTGTCCTTTTTCTTAAACACATACAGAAACAGTTTCCCTTTGGTTAGCTCCAGCCATCAAAGCCAACTCAGGGGGTTCAGGCGTTTGGTCAGAATACTTCCTGGATGCCTCCCATGGGAGGTGTTTAAGGCACGTCCTTTCAGCAGGAGGCCCCAGGCTCGACCCATGGAGGGATTTGGTCTGGGAACGCCGTGGCGTCCCACCTGTGGAGCAGGTGGAGATTGCTGGGGAGAGGACAATTCGGACTGAGAAGGCACATAACATCAGACCTGCTCAGCTAGATTTCAGCATCCTTTTCTTTTGAGTTTATGTCTATGCTTCATTTACAACGAAAGGTGAAACTGGAACCTGGGAATAAAGTGACGCCCATTCCGATCAAACTACAGTAAATTTATAACATATTTGTTCTGGATATTGTTTGGAAAAGTAGTAGGTCTAAAATAAACATTTTTGATGTTTAAGCCTCACACTTCCACGTGATTTCCTTGTTTTCGCCTGAAATGGCGCTCCAATGCTTTATTACCATAATGCACCATGTACGGCTGGCTTGACCGTGGTCATGTTGTCGAAAACCGTCCTGTCTCGTAGTTTTCACTTGAAATATTAATATTGGTTATAACTCCTTGGATTAAGTTTTTACTACAAAGACAACTATCATTCACGTGTACACCAGACGCCATCTTTGACTACAGCTAAAAAACTACAGCGTCACACGATAGTCATCACTTCCACCTTTTTTCTGATTGGTTATTTTTGAGCTGGCTAGTCCCGCCCCTCATGGTGCTCTCTGCCTCTGAGTATCCAGACTCGTCCTCTAGAATAGACAGAGGGAGAGTCTGGCAGGCCCGGCTAGTACTAGGGATGCACCAATCCGATCTTAATATCTGTATCAGTACAGATCATTCTAAAAATTCTAGAAAATTCTAGATCGGGTATTGGAGACTATGGGCCCGATCCATAAGAATTAATAATAATAATGGATTGGATTTATATAGCGCTTTTCAAGGCACTCAGCGCGTTTTCCATTATTCATTCACTCTCCCATTCACACACTGCTGATGATGGTAAGCTACTATGTAGCCACAGCCGCCCTGGGGCGGTCTGACAGAAGCGAGGCTGCCATTCTGCGCCATCGGCCCCTCTGACCACCACCAACACAGGGAAGTCGGGTTAAGTGTCTTGCCCAAGGACACAACGACAGCGACAGACTGAGCAGGACGCGAACCTGCGACCTTCCGATTGCGGGGCGTCCACTTAACTCCTCTGCCACCGTCGCCCTTGAGAATTGAAGAATTGATCAATTCAGTATATTTCTATGTGCTGTGAGTGACGACGTCATGCGCTACAGTCCCGCGCTGTGCGGAAGCTCACGTTGATTTCAAAATGGAGCGAGCAAAAGGTTTGGAACTTTTGGGCCCCTGTTCAAAAGGATGATCCCAGTCTTTTTCACATAGTAACAATACAGTTTAATACCGTTTTTCCATATCGGATCGAAATCGACCGATACTAAACTTCTGATATTGGTATCGAATGTGAAAAAAGTGGATCGTACATCCCTAGCTAATACGGCTTATGAAAACCCCAAATTCAAAATCTCAGACAATTAGAATATTACATGAAATCAACAAAACAAGGATTTGAAATCCAATCGTTATTTTATTTCAAACCTAAATCCTTAGTTAAATTTTCCTTGTAAGCAGTCGTCTTTCATCTGATTCAGCTGCTGGTTTCTGTTCTTTCATCTTAGAGATCTTCTAAAACATCATTAGAGGCTGGGCTGTGGGGGCATTAGTAGTAAAACACTTAATCAAACTGTTCAAGTTTAAAACCCTCTTCTTTAGGCCAATAAAATACATCTAGAGAAGAGCAAAAGGATAAATGAAAATAAATAAATCTTATCTCCTAAGGCAGCCTTTTACAGAACAAGCCGAGTTTTTAATAGCAGTTTGTTTTTCACTAGAAGATGCATGCAAATTATGTTATTCTGTCAATTAGTGTGTTAAATGAGAACATTTTTAATTATGATTTTGTAAAGGGCACGGACTAACAACAAATCTCTTTCACTGTGGATGAACAGCTGCACGTTGGGCCAAATTTAAAAGCAAACCTACATTTCACATTTCTTGCAGTTTTACTAATTATCTCAACAGAAATAAGCCTTTAACGGAGTAGCTCACGTTATTAAAGTGCACTTGTTGTGTTCATTGAGGTGCTGTTGCCCGTAGGAACAGTAGCTTGAGCTCAGAAACACATTAATGTACCATTTCAGCTCTTTGTTCATTGTGACTGGTGAATCAGAATGTCTGGGAGACCCATGCAACAAGGACCCAAAAACATCCTGTCACCTGCAGAAATGCATCACATGGAGCCTCAAAAGCACTTCAGCAGGTGCTTAATGTAAAGCAGCTTGGCAGAAATGAACAAGAGCCTCATAAAAACGTCCTCAACACAGTAACAAATTGCTTGGCAACCTTAAAATGTGCTAAAACAGCAGAGCTCCACCATAAAAGGCTTTTGTGTCACAGTTAGCATCCTGATTCATATCATAATGAATGAGACGGATCAGAGCAGCTCTGGGATTTGCTTTCGCTCCTGTTTTCACTGGATTTCTACTTCATGTTTCAGTAGATATTAAATCTCAGCTGATTTGAACTTTGTCCCTTAAAACTAAACTCGGTGTCTTTCTGAAGAGCGATACATCTTCACTGGTGTTCAGTCATGTAATGCAAATCTTAAAGGTTACAAATCCTGAAGGGACCACAACATGTTGTTTTAGTCTGGGCTTGATTTCTGTTTCCTTTTAATCCAACAGTTTTGATTTTAGTTTTGTATTTTTAAGTTTTAATAATTTGGGAAAATGAAGATTATATGTATGTAAGTTCAAAATGATGTAAAAATATTATTAGTGTAATAATAATAACAGATTTTATGTTTTAGAAAATTTTTCTTTGTCTTTTTTCATTAGGGTAAGTGTATGCTTAAATACCAGGAACTAAAATATGGTCTACTGTGTGTTGACCCTGCACTTAATCAGTAATTATTCTATTAATCATTAACATCCTTGCAAAAATAAAAAAAGAAACTTATTTTGCATTGTCTCTGGTAACGTTACAAAAAACATCTAAATCATGCAAGTTTAAAGCTGCAATGGTAAATTTGGAAAACAGATTAAAAAATGTTTTTTATGTCTCTTAACACCGTTCTAACAGTATAGCTATAAATGTGTTGTGGAGATTTTTTAAAAAATGAATGCAGTGGTTCGCACGCATTTGTCTAAAAACCTCCGCCAATAACATGTTTCAGAACGAAAGCAGCTATTGGACCATTTGGTTGTCGGTCTCGCCGAGCCGCCACACTCCTGCACTTCCCTGGGTCCTCCAATCATTCCACACTCACGTATTTAGCAACAGAACACCACTGGTGTGAGAGGTTCTCTGCTCAATAACATCAGAGAAGGAGAAACAGCCGGCTGCTACCACTTCAACTTCAGGACAAACTACCAGAGTCCCAACAAGAAAAACATCATTTGAAGTCACGGACAACGAAAGACGTTCAGACCTGGAAAATGGCCACTGGTGTTCAGAGCTATCTGGTTCCCTCTGGCGATGTGGGTTTCTGGTTACTGCAGAATCTAGCTTGTTCTGTAGATTCACTATAGCAGCTTTAAAACATATTGAAGGTAAAATATTAAGAAAAGAAAAGATAATCAGATATTTTTAAGCGTGCAGTGATGTATAATACTTGTACTTTTTGAAATGAGATTTATCATCCTGAGTTTCACATTCATACTGCACTTGAAAATAGTCTTTCAGTCAACCCCTATTTCCTGCATTAGCCGCCAAAAATATAATAGATGTGGAAAAGCTCTGGTCAGAAAAAGTCATACAGCTCCACATAACGCTGTAAAATTTGCATTCATGGATTCACTATTGGTGGTAGCCAAAGGCGGGGACTTTGGCGGTCTGATCCTCAGCTACAGAAGAGCCTGAGTGGGCGTGTGAGGTTGTTAGGTTGTGACTAGATATGGTCGGACTCACCTCGACACATGGCTATGGCTCCAAAACCAGTTTCCTTGAGAGGGGTTGGACTTTCTACTACTCTGGAGTTCTCCTCACTGAGAGGCGCCGAGCAGGGGTGGGCATACTTACTGCCCCCATCGTGGTGCCTGTACGTTGGGATTTACCCCAGTGAACGAGCAGGTAATCTCCCTCCGCCTATGTGTGGGGTGACGTGTCCTAACTATGGATGTAACGATTCACTCAAGCCACGATTCGATTCGATTGCCGATTTTAAGTTCACGATTCCGATTTTTTACGATTTTTCACAACAATAATTAATTTTATGGCAAAATAAATTCTTTTTTTACAATTGCCCTTTAGTCCTTGTTTCAAATTGTAATTAGTTTGAATGCTGTTAAGCATTCAAACTATTGTTTTCCTGTTTCTCTTTATTAGTTTGAATGCAGTAAGCATTCAAACTATTGTTTTCCTGTTTCTCTTTATTATTATTCTTCTTCTTCTTCTTATTCTGCTTCCGTACGTTTTTTGGACCTTTTCAACTCCTTCAAATTTTCAGCAATTTCAACAAATTTGGTATCAAACCGTTCAGCTTGTTCAGCTCTTTCCGGCTATGACTTTTGGTATTGATATCTTCAACCGTTTCCGAGATATTCAGCTTTTTCTGCGATTTTTCAGCCCATTGAAATGAATGGGAAATCCTTCAAATCTTCAGATTTTTCACAAAATCCATTCAGCTCTTTGAACTTTAACTACTTCAACATACTTCAACTTAGAGACTTCATTCAACTTTTAACAAAC
>SSNS01000094.1:10671-165490 GCA_006937985.1 Aphyosemion australe
TTTCCCTTTCTTTCCCTCTGTCCTTTTAACTCTTTGTTTTCCCAGCTTCATTTCCATAAGAATTGAATTACTATTGATATGCTTTGGAGATAAAAAAAAAAGTGGCGTGCATCGTGGCGCACATTTTCTGGAAAGGTTAGATGGTAGAAAGTTTGTTAGAAGTTAACCTCAGTATTTCTCTTTTGTTTGTGTGTGTGTGTGGTGCAGTGCCAGTGAGCAGTGATCAGATGGACGTTCTGGACAGAGATGAGCTGCGCTCTCATGGCAAGAGAAGACAGACGCCCAGTCCCACACCGAGCAAAGCTGCCAAAAGGGCAAAGATTAAAGTTACCATCGTGTCCCAAAGTGAGTCAGCAGTAGGTGCTGTCAACCCTGCTGAAGGTACGAAACCTGGTAATCTGAGACACACACACACACACCAGAAGTAATGATGCCACTTAACCCTTATACGCTCCTAGTGCATTTTTTTTGTGCAGACAAGTGTTTTTGTGAATAATTTTAGCTATGCTAAATATATATATATATATAAGCTAAAAGTTATCTAATTTTTCACAGGATGTGTAGTTTTGGGGGAATTATTAAAAAATATCCCTTACTCCATTTAATATAATGCTGAAATGATTTTATGGCGTTCCTGCTCTTTTGTCATTTTTTTGTACCATTGACTCTCATGTAAAAAAATTTTCTAATTAAGCTTAAATATTTTCATATATATATATATATATATTTGTTATTCTGTCTGGGTTCCCAGACCAGTTTTTACCATTTTCCACTAGATTGCCTAATGTCCTTGGGGCAATGATTAACACTGCATCAAAGATTCACCCCATTATGATGAGTTCAACAGATGGATGCAGTGTTCCCTCGCCCGGACGCGGGTCACCAGGGCCCCCCTCTGGAGCCAGGCCTGGAGTTGGGGCACGCTGGCGAGCGCCTGGTGGCCGGGCTTTCACCAATGGAGCCCGGCCGGGTATAGCCCGAAGAGGAGACGTGGGTCCCCCTTCCCATGGGCCCACCACCCATGGGAGGGGCCAAAGGGGTCGGGTGCGATGTGCAAAGGGTGGTAGCCGAAGGCGGGAACTTGGCGGTCTGATCCTTGGCTACAGAAGCTGGCTCTAGGCACGTGGAATGTCACCTCTCTGGTGGGGAAAGAGCCGGAGTTGGTGTGTGAGGTTGAGAGGTTCTGACTAGATATAGTTGGACTCACCTCAACGCATGGCTCTGGCTCTGGAACCAGTTTCCTCGAGAGGGGTTGGACTCTCTACCACTCTGGAGTTGCTCCCACTGAGAGGCGCCGAGCAGGGGTGGGCATACTTCTTGCCCCCATCTTGGTGCCTGTACGTTGGGGTTTACCCCGGTGAGCGTGAGGGTAGCCTCCCTCCGTCTTCGGATGGGGGGACGGGTCCTGTCTGTGGTTTGTGCTTATGCACCAAACTACGGTTCAGACTACCCACCCTTTTTGGAGTCCCTGGAGGGCAAAGCGCTCCTTTGGGTGACTCCCTCGTTCTGCTGGGGGACTTCAATGCTCACGTGGGCAATGACAGTGAGCCCTGGAGAGGTGTGGTTGGGAGCAACGGCCCCCCTGATCTGAGTCCGAGTGGTGTTCTGTTATTGGACTTCTGTGCTCGTCATGGATTGTCCATAACGAACACCATGTTCAAGCATAAAGGTGTCCATATTTGCTCTTGGCACCAGGATACCTTAGGCCGCAGGTCGATGATCGATTTTGTTGTCGTTTCATTTGATCTGCGGCCGCATGTCTTGGACACTCGGGTGAAGAGAGGGGCAGAGCTGTCAACTGACCACTACCTGGTGGTGAGTTGGCTTCGATGGTGGGGGAAGATGTCGGTCAGACCTGGCAGACCCAAAAGTGTTGTGAGGGTCTGCTGGGAACGTCTGGCAGAGTCACCTGTCAGAAGGAGCTTCAATTCCCACCTCTGACAGAACCGAATGGGCCATGTTCCGTGACTCCATTGTCGAGGCGGCTGACCGTAGCTGTGGCCGCAGGGTGGCCGGTGCCTGTCGTGGCGGCAATCCCCAAACCCGCTGGTGGACACCGGTGGTTAGGGATGCTGTCAAGCTGAAGAACGAGTCCTATCGGGTCCTTTTGGCCCGTGGGACTCCGGAGGCAGCTGATAGGTACCGGCAGTCCAAGCGGAATGCGGCTCGGGTGGTCGTGGAGGCAAAAACCCGGGCATAGGAGGAGTTCGGTGAGACCATGGAACAAGACTTCCGTACGGCTTCGAGGAGATTCTGGTCCACCATCCGGCGTCTCAGGAGGGGAAAGCAGTGCACTACCAACACTGTTTACAGTGGGGAGGGTGTGCTGCTGACCTCGACTCGGGACGTTGTGAATCGGTGGGCCGAGTACTTCGAAGACCTCCTCAATCCCACCGGTACGTCTTCCAGGATGGAAGCAGAGTCTGGGGATTTGGGGTTGGGCTCTCCAATCTCTGGAGCAGAGGTCACTGAGGTGGTCAAAAAACTCCTCAGTGGCAAGGCTCCGGGGGTGAATGAGATCCGCCCGGATTTCCTTAAGGCTCTGGATGTTGTGGGGCTGTGTTGGTTGAGGCGGCTCTGCAATATCGCGTGGACATCAGGGGCAGTTCCACTGGATTGGCAGACCAGGGTGGTGGTCCCCCTATTTAAAAAGGGGGACCGCAGGGTGTGTTCCAACTACAGGGGGATCACACTCCTGAGCCTCCCTGGTAAGGCCTATTCAGGGGTTCTGGAGAGGAGGGTCCGTCAGATAGTCGAACCTCGGATTCAGGAGGAGCAATGTGGTTTTCGTCCTGGCCGTGGAACACTGGACCAGCTCTATACCCTTAGGGGGGTCCTGGAGGATGCGTGGGAGTTCGCCCAACCAATCTACATGTGTTTTGTGGATTTGGAGAAGGCGTTTGATCGCGTCCCTCGGGGAGCCCTGTGGGGGGTACTCTGGGAGTATGGGGTACCAGGCCCCTTGATACGGGCTGTTAGGTCCCTGTGTGACCAGTGTCAGAGCTTAGTCCGCATTGCCGGCAGTAAGTCGGACTCGTTTCCGGTGAGAGTTGGACTCCGCCAAGGCTGCCCTTTGTCACCGATTCTGTTCATAACTTTTATGGACAAAATTTCTAGGTGCAGCCAAGGTGGTAGGGGGATCCGTTTTGGTGGCCTAAGGATCAGGTCTCTGCTTTTTGCAGATGATGTGGTCCTGTTGGCTTCGTCAGAACGTGATCTCCGGCTTTTGCTGGAGCAGTTTGCAGCCGGGTGTGAAGCAGCTGGGATGAGAATCAGCTCCTCTAAATCCGAGACCATGGTCTTGAGTTGGAAAAGGGTAGAATGCCTTCTCCAGGTTAGGGACGAGGTCCTGCCCCAAGTGGAGGAGTTTAAGTATCTCGGGGTCTTGTTCACGAGTGAGGGAAGGGTGGAGCATGAGATCGATAGGCGGATTGGTGCTGCGTCTGCAGTGATGGGGGCGTTGTACCGGTCTGTCGTGGTGAAGAGAGAGCTGAGCCGAAAGGCGAAGCTCTCAATTTACCGGTCAATCTACGTTCCTACCCTCACCTATGGTCACGAGCTTTGGGTAGTGACTGAAAGAATGAGATCGCGGATACAAGCGGCCGAAATGAGTTTTCTCCACGGGGTGGCTGGGCTCTCCCTTAGAGATAGGATGAGAAGCTCGGTCATCCGGGAGGGACTCGGAATAGACCCGCTGCTCCTCCACATCGAGAGGAGCCAGTTGAGGTGGCTCGGGTATCTGGTTAGGATGCCTCTTGGACGCCTCCCTGGTGAGGTTTTCCGGGCACGTCCAACCGGGAGGAGACCCAAAGGAAGACCCAGGACACGCTGGAGAGATTATGTCTCTCGGCTGGCCAAGGAACGCCTTGGAATTCCCCCGGAGGAGCTGGCCAAAGTGGCTGGGGAGAGGGAGGTCTGGGCTTCCCTCCTTAAGCTGCTGCCCCCACGACCCGACTCCGGATAAGCGGAAGAAAATGGATGGATGGATGGAAAATAAATTCTCTGGACATAACACACAAAAGTTATTTAATTTTTTCATTTGTTTACATTTTTGGTTTTGATCATACACCTCGCAATAAAGGGGTTAAATCTCAGAAACACACAAATATTTTATTATATTTTTGTGAGGGCTGAAGCCAAGGATGAAATTCATGTGAAAAAATTGGGACATATGAAATATTTTATGAGGAAGTTTTGCTTCAGCACTTTTTTGTGCACAAAGACTAAAATCGTGCCTTTTTTTTTTTTTTTTTTTTAGAAAATATGACATTACACAAAAACTACAAAGTGAGCAAAAAATATTTTTATGCCCATTTGTGACACTCTGAGGCTGCTACAATTCACCCCCAAAACATGTCCTCTGGACATAACACACAAAAATAATTAGATTTTTTTTTTTTTTTTACTTTTTTTTCACAGTTCTGGTTTTGATCATAAACCTGGCAATAAAGGAGTTAAATCTCAGACACACACAAATATTTTATTATTAGGAGTTAAAATTATGGGAAGGTGTGTGTTTGTGTGTCTGTGAAATGTTGTGTGTTTGTGCATGCCTGTTGCGTCAGTAATAAGTGAGTTTGTGACCTTTCTCTCAGTTCAGTTGCAGTGTCTCTCATCTAGGATGTAGTGATACAAGCACCTGGCGAACTGATCCAAATGATGAGATGCAGTTTTTCTGGTTTTTATGGTTTTTCAAAACCCAAAAAGGCAGAAATAATTTGGTGGTTTATAATGCGTGAGTGTCTGAATGTGTTTTCGTGACTGAGGATAGACTGCGTCTTCATAAAAAATACTTTTATATATTTTTATTAACCTGCAGGCTAAAATAACTGAGCTGTGCTGTTGTTCTGTTCTTTGATGCAGTGGGAGTTTCTGGCAAGCCGTTATCCGTGGCAGTGGGACAGACTGTTCCCGGTGCCAAGGAGCTTTCTGGACTCCTGACAGGACAGCGGTAAGCTCGCCTGCTCTGCTACACACAGGCATGGTGAGTATAGTACGCTCAAATCCCAGTGCGTACTATACCCGCGTCAACACACCCGTCCTGACAGAAATGTGTGTGGTGCAGAGGGATTGATGAGTGGTGGGGCTCGGAGTTTGGGCGCTGAATGTTAGCCAAACAGGACCTTCTGGGGTGGCTCCTGAGTAGACTGGTTGGTATGTGTGTCACTACAGGTCTGGTAGCCTCTCAGAGGTGTCTGGTGCCCTGTCCCCAGGCTCCAGCTCATTCAGCAGCGTGCAGTCTTGCATGGTGTCGGTGTCCTCCACACCAGTCCAGGTGCAAGCTCCAGCTACTGCCCAAGGTATCTCTGTCTTGTCCTGCTTTGCACGCTTGTTTTTACTAAACTGTGCAAATAATCTGAGCTCAGTGGCTCAAACATGAAGCTGCTCTACCAGCTTTGTTGAGCAAGATTTAAGTTTTGGACTCTGGATGAAAACCAGTGTGTGTGTGTGAGGACATCATCATCATTGATCACCTCTTGCGCCATTTGCTGCTTTTTGGCGACCCAAATCATGACCTTTGAACGTGATTTTTGTCTGTAGTTTTCCAGCTAATTTTGGTCTTTGAAATATTTGTAAAGGTACACGTTGGGACTGATTTCACACAGATTTAGACTTCATTAATGTCTTGGTTTGGTCTTTTCTTTTCCTTCTGCAGCGCCTTCCGCCAGCAGTCTTCTGCAAGGACTAAGTTTCAGTCTTCAGGAGATCGTTACCAAAGCTCCTAACATGCCTTCTACAGCGACGAGCACAGGCAGCACCCAGGTACCGCACGTCAGAGGGTTACTTTCACAAAAGCTGCATCTCCACTAGACATGTTCCAGGATATTTCTGGGAGGGTCCTCTCAGTTGTTGTTTCCAAATAAAATAGTTTAAGGAACTAGTAAGATCTCAGCATATTGCGACCGTTTCGGCAGTGAGTGATGTCACTGATGCATGCCAAAGGCGACCATGGAGATTGATAACATTAAAGATGTAATAAGTACGTTGAATTTTACACTGTTCAGGAGATGTTAAAAGAGCAGCTATGTGGTGTAAAAAGCAGCATTTGAAGACCAGAAATAAGGTTTTTACAGCGCTCTGTAGGAGACAACAAAACAGCGTAAAATATGGTGTTGGGGGATTTCTGCTGTATTTTTCTGCGTTGGGAGTTTAGAAATGTCGAAACAACTTTTTTTTTTCCTTCCATTACGCTTCACCGGTAACTTTACAAATGCTGGTTGTTTTGTGGCGTCTGCTGATGTCATTTTCTACTGAGTTACAACCAATCAGCATTAGTTATCCACAAATCCAGCCCAGTGACTCCTCTGGGCCATTTCCCAGTACATACCCCAGTTCAGATACTTGTTGGGTCCTGAAAAGTCCCAGTGAAATAGAGACATGCACATACCGTAGAGGTCTGGTAAAAGTATCCAGAAGTTCTGATAATGGAAACAGGCTTTCCATTTTTATCAATATTAAAGAATTGGTTCATAATCCTAATCTGCGTTGTTGAGTACACTGCATTTCTACCCAAATGAAAGGAATTTCATCAGCATATTTGTAATTTGTTTTTTCCTAAATTACTAAACATTTGTAAATACGTGTGGCCCACGGGCCGCTGAGTGATTCTGTGCGGCACCTATTGCATTTCTAGAATGATGAATTTTGTCATTCTGTTGACTGTTGATGTAAATTGACGCAAACATTTTAATGTTCAGATTTGTACCAGTATGCTTTTTTTGACCTATATTGAAGAAAAAAAATTACCATAAAACGTTGGTATAAAAATAATCACAAGTTTGCAGCAACTGAGGTCTATTAATTTGACAGTTCTGACCCTCATCTTAAAGTGTTACACCCCAGCTTTAAACTGAGTTTATGTCAAATTATTTGATTCTGTCTTGAATGTCTTGGCATGGAGATAAAATGATCAGCACTCTGGCTTTTGAGCACTTTTTTAAGTCTTATTTTTATATTTGTAGTTTTATTGATGCTCATTTTCATTATAATGACATTAGGAGCAATTAGGCATTCTTTGAAAATGAAAAAGTCCTTTCAATAATATATCAGGTTATTCCATGCATCAGCTTGCAAAAAAATCTAAATAAACATTTGTAGTGACCAATTTCCATTCCATAAGGCTTTAGGAAGATATAAATGAAAAAATGCCTTTTAAGCCTTTAATTATTGTTTTATTCCTCCCCTTACAGGCAGCTTGTGGAAAGTCTCAGGATCCGGTCCTGAGCTCCGTCGGTACCAGCGGCAGCACCCTGCTCCGAGCTGTGCCTGTGGTCACCACAGGAGGAGTTGCTAAAACCACAGCCATCCATCAGCTGCTCACCAACGGTGGGCTGGCCAAACTGGCCAGCAGCTTGCCCGGCTTGGCTCACATCACTAATCAGACCGCTGGTATGTGTCGAACTGCCAAAACGCAACAGCCACGTTGACTCCCCAAGGTTCATGCCTACTTTTGTTTTGGAAACAGTAGTTGAGGACTCCTGTAGGTCAGGCAGGATTAGGGAGAAACTGGTGTGGGATGTGCACCTGTTTGTCATCTGAAGGCAGATCAGAGACGTAAACAAAGAGCCATATTCTGAAAACCTCATTTTTAAAATCTCATTTTAGTTTGACACGTTTTACATGTTAATCTTTTGGTTTGAAATCTTTGGATTCAGGAAAAATTTCAAGTTCAATCTGGTGTCAAAATGAGCAAATGTGATGATTTTATAAACCTGCTTTCACTGTCGGAGTTGCTTTTTAAACTTTGATTTGCTTCTTCATCTTGTAACCTGTTGTAAATATTTCTTTAAATCGTGTGGGGAAAATCTCCATAAACATAAATGTGTAGGAAGAATATCACCAGTGACACATTTCCAAGCTTGGTCCTGCTGTTGCAATAAAGACTGAAGTCAAACTCATGTTTGCTGTTTCTTTGTGTTGCTGGTTTATTTTTCTGTCTGTGTGTGTGTGTGTGCCATTTTTTCCCTTTTGCTTTGCCTTTCCTAATCACTGAGCATTCATGTTCACACCCTGCTTTTATCTCGATCTGCCACATTAACAATCCATGAAGAGAGCTCCCATCACATCAATCCCAGCATGTCTGAGGTGGGATTATCTCATTTGCTTCCTTGAGTACCAGCATGTTTTAGCTTGTTGAGCGTTTCTGTTTCTGTGTTGTTAGGAGGGCAGAAAGCACCGGCTTCTATTACGGTGACCCTTCGAGGAGCTCAGCCGAGTAGAGCGGCACCTCTCAGCCAAGCTGGGGAAAGTGTGGCGGCAGCTCGCACTAATGTGCCCAAGGTGTGTCATTTCACCAACTCATGGACACATTTTCCCTGAAATGCTGGAGGGTGTTCCAGTAGGAGCAGCCTGTTTTAAGGTCATACCACAGCATCCCAGTCAGATTTCAGTACACACTTTGGGCACGCTTCTTATGAGCTAGAGTCCTGGTGCATAATCCAAGTGGGTCTGAGTTTCAACCCTTTCATGTTCACAAAAGTAAAGTAGTGATTTTTTTTATACATTCATTCATTTGGCAATTAGACCACACATTTAATATATGATCATATAAAAATAATGTTATTAATACCCTTTTAAAATTAACTTACTGAAATGCTTTTTAAAAGAATTTACCTTTTTTGTTTTATTAAGCAAGTTTTTTGTTTTTTTTTTCTTTTTAATTTTTCAACTTTTTGTTTTTTTCCTCATTTTTAAATATGTTTCTGTTCAGAAACAAGTCCAATTGCAAAAAAGCCAGGTCACCATCAGTCTGTGGTTTCGTAGCCTTCTTTAGCTCCTTCATACGAATGTAGGCCGCACTGATTTTTTTTAGCTCTTTGCTTTGCCTCGAAAGACATTACTCTCTTACTTCCAGGCTCCGCCATGATGTCAACACAAATAGCTAAATTATTTTTCTTCTTCCTGTGCTTTTTAATGACAAACTGATAAAGCTAACTACTAGCCTTTATATTAGCTACCAGCACAGTAAACAGCTAACAACCGTAAAGCAGGTAGAGAACTTTCACTAGTGTACCCAAACCACAAAACTGGTTTCTGGTCAGCAGAGGGCTACAGAGTGGTGTCCAATGTGAAGTTGAAACACTGAAACCCACTTTGAAAGCAATAGCCTATAAGGTTAAAAACACTTTAGTGTCACTTTAAAAAAAGCATTACAAACATGAAAAATTATTGTAAATTTAATCTAATTAATTAGCGATTAATCACCATGAAACTCATACGATTAATCATGAGAAAAAAAATTGCCAATTAACTGCCCTGGTAATAGCATTTGACTTTTTATTCAAACGTGTGTTTTGAGAGGGCTGCTTCAATTACAGCAAGTTCTCCTCGGTAGCCTCAAACCACCACGCTGCCACCACCATGCTCGAACCTTAAGAGAATATTTTTATTTTTCTTAAATGCACCAGATATAACGGGACACACACCCTGACCCCACAGCATATTCATGATTCACCATGAGGGGTTGATTAATCTTTCACTTAGGACCAGGTTTGAGCTTGATGTTAGGTATTACTCTGAATTAGAGGTCAACTGATATTGGTTTTTCTATTGCCGATAATGATGCCAATATATAGGAGACATGGTCAGCCGATGGCTGACCTCTAGACGTTTTCCACCTTATTTTCATGCTAAAGTGTCACTAATAACATCAGTTGATGCACAAAATTTCTGAGGCTGAATTAGTGTTTGAACTCTGAATTTAACTGTAAAATCTTAACATTGTGCACTGTTCATTGTTAAAGTCAGACACCTAATTAAATTTAATTTAGAGTATTATGCAGATGTCATTAGTGAACGTAAAAATAAATTTAAATAAAATACTACAGCAGCACTGGGCGGCCCTAGGATGTGCCTGACTTTAAATCGGCATTGCTAAGGATAAATATCGGCCCGATATATCAGCCGACCGATATATCGGTCATTCCCCTCCTCTGAATGCACACTAAAATTGTTAATAACTTTTAAAAAAGAATAAAATATTTTTATCTTTTGACCTCTATTGCAGCAATGAAAGTCCCAGCTCACCGTGGAGACACGCCTGATGTAAGATGTGTCTGTTGGAGTGACAGCCTGCTGAGGAGACTCTGCCCTTGCTGTAGTGATGAACACATAGCATGCGTCCTCCAGAGGACTTCCCTGTTGAGACGGCAGGAAGAGCACGGGATGGCTGTGGTTGAACTGCTACAGTGCTCTGTGTTTGTGTATCACAGACTGTTATAGAGCTCA
This sequence comes from Aphyosemion australe, assembly GCA_006937985.1. Taxonomy (NCBI): domain Eukaryota; kingdom Metazoa; phylum Chordata; class Actinopteri; order Cyprinodontiformes; family Nothobranchiidae; genus Aphyosemion; species Aphyosemion australe. The sequence goes on from SSNS01000094.1 coordinate 20,899, forward strand.
CGCTCTCCTCTTTCGCCTTTAAATAGCACGTTCTGATGGCATAAAATGCAACATGATCTGATATTATTTCCTCTGGAGGAGATTATATTGTGAGGCTAAACCCTGAGCTCTGGTAAAGTCTATATTAGGGCATAAAATGTTCAAATATCATCTGAAAGAGAAAAAAGCTTCATTTCTTACATGATCATCTTCTCATTAAATCCTGTACTTGTTATTAACCTTTCATTATCAACAGGAAGGCCAGCTCAGCGTGAATCATTTAGAAGTCATGGCTGACTTAATTTTAGTGTCAGCATAAGTTCAAATGTTGTTCATCTACTTTGTTAAAAAAATTAAATGTTTTATGTTTGTTTCTGCCTAAAAATGAATCACTGTAATATTTCCAGCAACTTAGAGCAACATTTCCAGTTTGTACTCTGCTGTTGTTAACATTTTATACGTGTTCCTCGTTTGAAGTAAGCTGATTTCTCATCCCCGGTTACATTTACTGCTTTGCTAATTTAAATATTTGTCCCTGTGTGTTTAACACATCCTCAGAGAGCTCACTTATGCGTGATGGAAGCATTGCTGTGTTTATAGTGGCAGTGTAAATACAACCCACTCACTGCAGCAGACTTCCTGTCTTTATTTCCACCCAGAAGCAGCGATCAGATAAGATATAGATAAGGACGTGTCTCGTTTTTCTTGAGTAATCCTTTGTGTGTAATAAACTGGTAAGATAACTGATGGCAGAAGGAGCATAAGCTGCATTTCCTCCCAATATTAACTCCTGAGGACGTGTTTGCAATCAGTCTGAGGTTTTTCTCCTCAAGTCTCCACAACCCTTCAGTTTTTATTGCTCCAGGAAATTATCTTGACTTTAGAATAAACAGAGATGAGGTGCTTCCTGATAGTTATGGGATAAACTGGATTCATGTTGGAAAACAACACAAAACTTTATATTTTTTCTATATTCTGACTGTAATATCACTGTTTATGATCATGAGGTGGTGGAAAATGGCAACAATGGAAAATTGTTCCTGTTTTTAGAAATTTGATGTACATTATTTTTCTTTATATTTATACTTTGATTCAATAATACTGATATTTAATCCTCACTTTTCTCCAGTCTGCCTTTGGTGTTGTTCAGTAACATTTAACACAGCCAAAAAAATTCTTCAAAAAAACTGTTCAAGGTGGCAAAATTTGAATGTTTTTCTTGTATGTTCAGAAACATTTCCATTCATTTGTTGGGCTGGTATCTTTTTATCTGGGTTTATGTGTAAAGTCAGAACAGAATTAAGAAAAAAGACTTTCAATCTTTTACCAATGAATTTGAAAAGCATTCTTTGCATTTATTTATTGGAGGTGAAAAAAATGATAAATTTGATAAAATGATCAAAATGAAAAAAATAATAAAGAAACAATAATGTAAGGTAAAAATGTTTAATATTTAATCAAAAGGGACATTTTTTTAGATTTTTGTCTGTTAATTTTGGTGCACACTTCAATAAACTAATAAGAGCTCAATCAAGTGGTCGGCTCGCTGTTTAAAGGGTTTTAAATAGGCTGCCCCTGTTTTAATCATTTTTCCTGAGCAATATCACTTTTTGATTTTATATTCTTTCTGCATAATTTCAACACTTGGTGTTGTGCTAAGTGTTATTATTTGTATTTGTTTTTCTGCTTTCTTAGGTCTCTCTTAAAAAGGAGATTTTATTATTTATTTTATGAGGCTTTTAGCTTCATGATAACTATGAATAAAAACTGCAGTAAAAACTATTAAAGCCAAGAGGAGCCACATCAAGAGGAGCCAGCTGAGGTGGCTTGGACATTACACTCAATGGGCACTTTATTGGGTACACCTTGCCAGTACCGGGTTGGACCCCCTTTTGCCTTCAGAATTGCCTTAATCCTTTGTGGCATAGATTCAACACGGTACTGGAAACATGATAGCGTCACGCAGTTGCTGCAGATTTGTCGGCTGCACATCCATGATGCCAATCTCCCCTTCCACCACATCCCAAAGGTGCTCTATTGGATTGAGATCTGGTGACTGTGGAGGCCATTTGAGTACAGTGAACTCATTTTCATGTTCAAGAAACCAGTCTGAGATGATTGGAGCTTTATGACATGGAGCATTATCCTGCTGGAAGTAGCCATCAGAAGATGGGTACAATGTGGTCATTAAGGGATGGACATGGTCAGCAACAATACTCAGGTAGGTTGTCGCATTGCAACAATGATCAATTAGTACTAAGGAGCCCAAAGAGTGCCAAGAAAATACCATCCGAATGTCGCAGCAGAAATCGAGACTCATCAGACCAGGCAACATTTTTCCAATCTTCTATTGTCCAATTTTGGTGAGCCTGTGTGAATTGTAGCTTCAGTTTCCTGTTCTTAGCTGACAGGAGTGGCACCCGGTGTGGTCTTCTGTTGCTGTAGCCCATCTGCCTCAAGGTTCGATGTGTTGTGCGTTCAGAGATGCTCTTCTGCATACCATGGTTGTAATGAGTGGTTATTTAAGTTACTGTTGCCTTTCTATCAGCTCAAACCAGTCTGGCCATTCTCCTCTGAAGCTTGGTTTGAACTGCAGCGGATCATCTTGACCTTGTCAACATGCTTAAATGCATGGAGTTGCCACCATGTGATTGGTTGATTAGTAATTTGCATCAACGATGGACAAGTGTACCCAAAAAAGTGGTCGGTGAGTGCAGATTAGGATGTCTCTTGGACGCCCCTTAAAGGGGACATTTATATATTTTTAAGTTATAATAATTCTTTGGTCAATACAAAACAAGCTTATAAAGTTCTTTGGACTAAATTTCTCTCACATAAATCAATTTCAGCAGTTTTACTTGACAGTACCTTCCAGAATGAGCCGTTTCAGGGCTCTGTCACTTTAAGAAAGAAAGCTGTTGCTGGCCATGCCCACCCATCCTCTGATAGGCTGCTATAGGCCAATATCAGGGAGAAGCTCCAATATCAGGGAGGGGCTCGAAGTAGAGCCGCCACTCCTCCAGCCTGGAGAGGGTGTTATATGCAAATGTTCTTGTTTGTGACATCACAAACGGGGACTTTTGACAACAGCTAATTTTAGGCACATTCCTAAAATCAAACACTGACAGAAAATGGATGGACATTTATTATTTAAATTTTGGAGTGTTTATAGAGGCAGTAGAGACCCACAAAGGATGCAAACGGTGAGTGTTGGATAATATGTCCTCTTTAAAGGAGGTGCTTCTGGCATGTCCCTCTAGCCGGAGGCCCCGGGGTCCACTAGAGGACACACTGGGGCCCCCAGAAACGTATCAACTACACTGATGTGTCCTGTCTATTTGGTCTCTTTAAATATGAGTACTCACGTCTGAACTAAATTACTTTCATGGCTCAATTAAAGGTTAAATGAATCCATTTAAAGTATGCTATTCTATATTGTTGGACCGACAGGTGGCGTGCTAGTCGCACCAGACTCCTGAGGTAAAAGCCTGGCAGGTGAAACAGTCTGAGCGCGTGCGTGTTGTAAGCGCGCGTGGGCGGCTGGTGTCAAACGCACGTGTGACTAATTGCCTGCGTGCGTAAAGTGCGCGCCAGGAGCGCGCGAAGCGAAGCGTGAGTCTGCGGGGCTAAAGTAAACAAGAAAACACGATGAGGGAAAACTTTAATCAGAGGCGCAGAAACAAACAGCCTAAAGCGCCTCGTGAGCGCAGATGGAGCCGTTTATCTCCGCTTAAGTTTGTCTCTTTTTTTTCCAATGAGAGAAGGAGAGAAGTGTCATCACGGGATGCGTTTCCAGTGAGCAGTTAAAAGCACACAGACGGGACTGGCTGGAGGGTGTTTTCTCCGCCCCAGTGAAGCTGCCATATCATCAAAGTTTCTCAGACACGGAGCCACTCTTCACCAACCCGGAGCTCTCCAGCTGGAGGAGAGAAATCTGCCCCCGGAGAGCCGAGGAGACACCGGAGAGAGGCTGGATTTAAAACCCGCCCTCCAGCGGGATCTCATCCTCCCCCCTTTAAACTAAAATCCTCCCATTTTCTCTCGCACAGTGTCTGTTTCCCACTCACTACTCTCTCTCTCTGTCTCTCCCTCTGTCCCTCTCTCTTCCTTTTACCTTTATCCCTCGCCTTTCGCTCTCTCCCCCCTCAGCCACGAACATGGATCTCTCGGCGAGCTGCTGGCTTCTCCTATCCTGCATTGGCGCGATCCTGGCGATCGATTTGGAAGCAATTGATCCGGGCTTCTACGTGGAGCCCAGTGCCACATCAGAGGCGATCGACTACAAGGATCCCTGTAAAGCTGGTGAGCTTTTCTCCTCCTCCTCCTGCTCCTCCTGCTGTGTTTTTTTATAGCGATTTCTCCTTTTCATAACATGCCACGAATCTCCGTCTGCTCGCGCAGACCGAGCAGGGAAACGCTCTTTGAGGGAGATGACAGCAGTGGAGGTAGTTTTGAACAGGATCGAGGGAACATTATGTGCATTTGTTTTGTGAGTGGCATAGTTTCTGCAGTTTGAAACATTTTTTTACACAACGCCTAGCAGGAGATCCAGCTGGGAGGATGAAAACACACATTCACCCTGCCTCTCTGCAGATGGGAAAAGTTTTGGCTCCTGTGCTTGGTGAAAAGTTACAGCCTGTGTGGTATTCTGCAAAAATGTTTAGACTTTAATCCTGGATTATGATTTTTTAAATCCAGTTTTATATAAAAAACTATTTTCCTCTCTGAATAAACTCACTGTCTGTTCACTCAAGTGGAGGAGGGGAGAGGACAGTGGAGCTTAGGTATTATGCACAATAATACACTTTTACGTGAGAAAACCAGCATGCCTCGTGATAAATTTCAGCTTTTTTCTCTCCCTTCCCTGATAATCTGAACTCACTGTCTTCCCCAAATCCCTTTGGAGGCAGTTTGAGCAGATTGTGTTTTCCATCTGCTAAAAGTATTCAGGTTACGGAAACAGAGAGCTGGCTTCAGCCAAAATGACCTCTAATGTCCTGGAAGTGATTCCCATCTGGGAATTAAACATTTTCTGATGTGTCAGCCCGATCCAGCTCTCTGTGAGACGTGAAGCTTGTGTTTTCAGGATTGTTGTGACTGTACATAAACACCACAAAGGTCAGGAGGAGCAGCGCCTCGCGTCCGAGCATTGCTTCCTGTTGTTGCTTTATTTATGTTGAGTCATCCGAGTGGTCCCAACATGGATTTACTGGATTCTAGCAGCAACTTGGTGTCATAAGTGTTTTTTTCCTGATGTAGTTTATAATTAATTTCCTCAGCAGGGACTCTTTATAGTCACCAGACACGACTGGTGTTTATCTTGGCAGAGTCCGGTTTGTCCGAGCTGTCATTTCAGCCAAGTTCACTTTTATTTACCTTTCCCTCTGTCTGCCCGTAAAGCGATCCGTCTCTTCTGACAATCACCTGCTTCTCTGATAAGCAGCAAAATGTCAAACATGCCGCAACAAAGACCATCATTTCTACTGTAGTCATCTCCTTGTTATTGTCTCCAGGGGCTGCTGTTGACTTCATAATCCTCAGATTATTGATCTTTCTCCCCTTTCTGCCCATTTGTCAAAGCTGCTGCTGAACTGAGTCTATTTGATCGCTTTTTATGGTCAGAGATCAGCATGTTCACGTCTCTCTGCTTACGCTGAGGAAAAAGCTCAATCTTTTGTAATCTGATGCAGCAATGCCCAGATTTTACTCAGAATGGGTGGATTTTTTTACCCAAAAAAGTGAAGATAAATGCGTGAAATTATGTTTTTCTTATGATTTAGTTAGTTTTGTCCAAATTATCTAAATCAAGCTGAAGAAACTGTTGGAAATGTTAACATGTGTAACACCAAAGTGATGGAATGAAGCTAGGAAGCAGGAAGACTGAACTAATTCAATCTATTCAGGAGTTAACCAGTGGAAAATTCCTCATTTTGCTGAACTCCAAGCCTGGCATCTTCCCAGGAAGTCATTTAAGACGCTTAACAAGCCTCTGAGATTAGAGCCACTCGTTTTCACTATTAAAAATGAATGAGAACCAGCCACGCTTGTTGTTTCTGCAACAAAACGAATAATCGCAAAACTCGTCACTCGTTTCTGTCTTGCTCCGAAGCGCAGACATCATAATCTACTTGTGACAGGGCTGTCTGAGTGTATCGCTGCTTCTCTGCTGACCAGGCAGGTCAACTTTTGAACCCCACATTTCTTCTCCTGACCCCAGTGTCTTCTTTTTTCTTTCATTGGCTAAAAGACTTCACACAAACTCAGTCATTCACCTTGTGCCAGGCTGATAGGTCCAGAGCAGGCCATGCAGTCATGCTATCCCCATGCTGGCTCAGGTTAGGTGAGAGCAGGCCTTTCATTCGGCGTGCTGCCTGGCTGTCACCATTCACTACTAAAATTTCATCTACAGCTGTTTTGCAACAGTTTGATTCATGCATCCTTCCCAAAAGCACTGCATCTTTAAGAAATAGCATCTTAAAACAGATGAAACTTGTTATGCCCCCCGTTTTCCACGGGCAGTGTGAAGATCCTGCCTTTGGAACGGTGGGATTGGGCCTTTAAGCAACACTTAAGCTGATGCTTTTCTTTTATCATGGAATGCAGGCTGTGTAGCTGAGCCCACACTGGGTGTTTTTTTTACATTACAGGACCCCTGCCACTTCTCTCTCTGCAGGGTTCAGGTGATTAGGGAGCTGATCTGCTGGCGTGTTTTCAGTGCATTAGCGAGAACAATATGTTTGTCGTCAGAGCCGAGTAATCTTGCATCACGTTTAAACCAACCATGGAGCTTAAGTAACAATTAAAACCACTTTAATGCATGCCTAGTTAATTATAAATTCTCACTATTTATTCATCTGGTTAGTTGCTCATATGTAATTTTTTAAAAATATGTCAATATTGCTGAGGGAAATTACAAGTTTAACATTTACTTTAGACATCTGGTAGAAGAAAAACAACTTTTCGTTTACAGGTTGTGTGTAAATATAGGTTGACCTGCCTCGCAGAGTTGGTTTTAAAAGATAAAACTAGTAGGGAGATGCATAATAAGCCGTGGTGTATATCTGTAATCAGTGTTGGGGATGAGCTGGGAAATCCAATCTGCTAATGTGTGTGATGGAGTGTGAAATGTTAAAGGTGAGGCGTCTCCTGCTGCGTGCCCTTTTAACTGAAGATGGAGGCTGCTGTGTGGTGACAGTAACGCGGTCTTGATTCCAGCTGTGGGTGATGGGACGCCAGGCTTTATTAGAGAATAATTACTCTCTCTCTCTCTCTCTCAGCCTGATGTTTGTCGCTCTGTCAGGACCGCTCTTCTAATTAGACCCTTTTGGAAATGAGCTGTACACACACACACACACACACACACACACACACACACACACACACACACACACACACACACACACACACACACACTTTTTATGCCCTCTCTTGCCTCAGGCTTCAACAGTGGTGTTGGGAAATGTCAAGGTAAGCATTCTTTAAAGAAAAACAGCTGGTGTTGGTTTTACAAAGGAGAAAGATGCCATATTAACACCTACACTTCTTAGAAAGTTTCTCATAAATTTGCGCAGCAGGGTTTGACTTGAAAAGGTTGGTTTTTAAACCTGAGCTTAACAGAATACCAGTGATGGAATGTAACAAAGTACTTTATTACTTTACTTCACTATACTTTTTCCATATATAATGTACTTTACTTCAATTCAGTTTATTTATATAGTTACAAATCATGACAAGATTCTAACATCAGAATTTAACCATAAGCCCTATCAAATAGAAAAGTTTTAAGCCTAGTCTTAAAAGTAGACAAGGTGTCTGCCTCATGGAGTAAAGCTGGGAGCTGGTTCCACAGGAGAGGAGCCCGATGACTAAAAGATCTGCCTCCCATCCTATTTTTAGATATTCTAGGAACCACCAGTAAACCTGCAGTCTGAGAGTGAAGTGCTCTGTTAGGAACATATGGAACAATCAGATCACTGATGTATGATGGAGCTTGATTTATATGTGAGATATGTGCTTAAGTCATTTTCTTGAGGTCTACTTTTTACTTTTACTCGACTGCATTTTAAAGCAATTATCTGTACTTTCTACCCCACTACATTTTCTAAAATGTTTCAAATGTAAAAATACTTTAATTTGCTTTTTATTTATCCCCCATCCCACCCCCGGTCCAATGGAGACAGGCAGCACACTCCTTTGTCTGTGCTGAGTAGCATTTTCAAAGGTAATAGTACTTTAATTGGCCCCCACGCCCCCAAGACAGCCCATTTTTATGCACACACACAATACACTTTTAATAGATGCACGAAGTAAGAATGACATCCTGTGGTCAAATTTGGGTACTGCAGTCCAAGTATCAAAATAAACAAGTTTGCTCTGAGCAGCAGTTGCCAGAAGATTCTAGATGACAAGTGAAGATGAGTAATACACAGTAAGTTGATAAGTAGATAAATATTTTTCACTGTAATATCAAAGTTGTTAGTAACTGAAAAAAGTAGCTTGAGATATTTTTAGTCGACTATTTGTTTCTAATTAACTGTTAGCATTATTAGCTCAACGTTAGCCTCTTGACTTCTTTACTCGGTAATAAAGTAAAACAAAAAGATGCCATGGCTTCTCAGGGGTACAAGAAATAACTTCTGGGTCGCTCCTGTTTACTGGCTTAAATTTTGTCCCACAACTGGTGCTTTTTGCTGTCCGGTGTCAAATTACAAGGGGCAATGGTGGCAGAGGAGTTAGGTGGCCGACTTGCAATCGGAAGGTCACGGGTTTGGAGGAAATTGTCCCGAAAAAATGTTACAGTAGTTCACCAATTGGGCAATGGTTTGCTTTTTACAAGTTTGATTAAAAAACAACAAACAACGGTCGTTTGCAAAATTAGCAGAAAATCAATAAAACCCTAGCCTGGCAAGCCATCCTATATATGTGTATATATAGTCTGGCCACGAATCATTGACAACTCTCAGTCGTGAGGCGGGATCTACGGTTGTCTTTCAAAATGTCAGCACGCAATTGGATAGCGCTAGGACCAATCAGAGTAACGAACAACGTGACGTAATCACAGCAACGTAAAAGAGGGAGGCATTAATGGCGTCTAACATCAATGATTTCTGTAGTTTTTGTATGAAAAACATGTGAATATCAGGTGTACTGGGACATTGCACTACTTTGTTTGATAAAAATAAGAAGCCGCTAAGTATAGCCGACAGACTTACGCACGTTGGAGTCTAAATAATCCAATGTTGATGACAAAGCCGTTTCAAACCAACGTGGTTCCTGTGCCACCGCCATATTGCTTGGGTTCGCTGCCGCAGCTCTGACATCATCGGCTACTCCCGCTCTGTGATTGGCCCACATAATAGAGCGCTGTGATTGGCCCAACCAAAACTATAGCGAGCTGTGATTGGACAGCCACAGCAGCGGAGCAGGCTGCGAGGTTTCCAATGAAGCGTGCCTAGACCAAACTCTGCAAAGCAAGAATTTGGTCTAGTTCACTAGGCTAATAAAACCCAAGTCTGGTAACAAAACCAACTTGTTTTAGCATAAAGTAATGACATACAATGGCCAGGGATGCACTTAAAGGGCCAGATCAAGGAAAATCCACTTTTTGGAGCTTATTAACGTGATATTTTTATTTCCTCATGAAAAATACCCCCAAACCCGTTTTTGGCTGCAGTCATGCATTTTCCTGTCTCAGATGCAAGTTTTCAGATTCTGAGGTAAGGACCTGCAGACACGAGGATGGAAACTAAGTTTGTCATCAGGCCTTTCTCCTCCCCATGAAACTAGTCTCAGATCTGGAACCCGCCTCCCCTGGAAGTAGGTCACTAACACCCACTTTCTCTGAGTTGCGATCATAGAGCGGGTGATTTCATGCTTCAAGTGAGAATGCTTTAGTCTGACCGTCATGTCACAGATGACTGCTTTAAACCTCCACCGGTACCAGAGTGGATAGTCTGACAAATTACTTCTGCATTGGGGACAAAACACCGGCGTAAAAACCATGCGTCCTGTCCACAAAGACACATGTAATGGCCAGCACAGAACATGTCTTAGGTGACTTAACCTTGTAAAAGGTTTGATAGGTTAGTGCAGTGTTTCCCAACCCTGGTCCTCAGGGCACACTGTCCTGCATGTTTTCCATGTTGCCCTTTCAAAAACCAGTGTTTCCCTGCTGCCACACACCTGACTTAAATGAATGAGTGATTAACAGGCATCTGCAGCATGTGATGTCCTCCCGAGGAGGCAATCTAAATAAGGTGTGCTGACACAGAGACAAGGAAAACTTGCAGGATAGTGTGCCCTGAGGAACTGGGTTGGGAAACACTGGGTTAGTGGATAGAGCACCTGCCTTGCATGCTGTTTTGATGCGTTTTGTGTGTTTCCAAGGATGCTTTCTTTTAGAAAGAAAATTGTAAACAAGCATGTTAAAGGTAAAGGTAAATGCTATAATACCATCTCCATGCAGCTATGTTCACAGACAGAAAAATAAAGCATATCAAGGAAAGAACACTGTCCCTACTGTAAAACACGGAGGAGGCTCTGTTATGTTCTGGGGCTGCTTTGCTGCATCTGGCACAGGGTGTCTTGAATCTGTGCAGGGTATAATGAAATCTCAAGACTATCAATGGATTCTAGAGAGAAATGTGCTGGCCAGTGTCAGAAAGCTTGGTCTCAGTCGCAGGTCAACAGGACAATGACCCAAAACACTCAGCTAAAAACACCCAAGAATGACTAAGAGGAAAACATTGGACTATTCTAAAGTGGCCTTCTATGAGCCCTGACCTCAATCCCATTGGAGCATCTTTGGAAGGAGCTGAAACATGCCGTCTGGAAAAGGCGCTCTTCAAACCTGAGACAACTGGAGCAGTTTGCTCATGAGGAGTGGGCCAAAATACCTGCTGACAGGTGCAGAAGTCTCATTGACAGTTACAGGAATCGTTTGATTGCAGTGATTGCCTCAAAAGGTTGTGCAACAAAAGATTAAGTTAGGGGTACCATCATTTTTGTCCAGACCTGTTCCATGAGTTTATTTTTTTAATAATTCCGTTGAAGCATGTTTGAAAAGCAAAGTCTGACTTTCATTGGTTACATTTCATAGGATTTTTATTTATTATTACTTTGTCAGATTCAAGTGGGTTTTTCTTTCATTGACCGAAGGCTACCAACAATTTTGTCCACATCTGTATGTAAACTTTAACACTTTTACTCAAGTCAAAAATTTCTTGGTTACCTCCTCTTTTACTTAAGTAACTTTTTACTCCATTATTTGTACTTTTACTTAAGTAAAAAAATCAAGTACTTCTTCCACCACTGCAGAATACATTAATGGCCTCTATAGGGATTCAAATCACAGCATTTGTTACCAAACACAAGCGGTGCCATGGTTATTGTGATGCATCCACCGCAGTCAGGACTTTTCCATCCCTCACCATTCGTTCTTCTATGAGAGACAGATTTTAAAAAGGGAGGAGTTCAAATGTGGTCTCCCACATGCAGGAGCTGGCCGTCTTTATATAGACTGATATTAGTGTCTGTGCAGGCTCAGTATTGATGTTGGTGCAGGTTTCAGTGGCAGATGTCACAATCCGGGATCCGCTGAGACAGATTTATGGGAATGGTTCAGGAGCGCTGGACGCTGTAGAGGTCGAGGATAGGGCATTACACGGGAATCAATGGGAGTTATATGATTGAGGTCTCATGTGTAATCAGACTGGATATGGTGGTTGATGGGAGCGATGAGAGGGATTATCATGGTTTAGATTAACTAAAAATAATCATTGGTGGGGGAGGTTGTGCGGAAAAGTCATTGTCCCCAAATGACATTTAAATAAAAGTAAACTTTTTAAGTAAATGTTTTTTATTTGAGAAAAACCTGAAGTCTTGTGCTAATTATTCCGTCCAGTTGTTCATAGTAAAGCTGCAGCTGGTGGCGTCTAGGTGATGAATAATGTTTTGAAGGAGACTCAGAGCTGCAGCCTCTGGTGATCACTTGCCATCTGCCACATTTACTGGGCTATAATCTACTGCACCACACATCAATGTCAACGTGTTTGTGCATCACCTTATTACACACAGCTCTGTATCTGGTTTATCACGTTTCTCCACAGTCTGGCCTCAATCCCAGCCCTGAATTGTGTACATAAGATTCCTGAAACCATGTGTCAGTGGGTTATTAAAGCCAGGAGACAAAGGGATTAATTCAAAATCCCTGTGAGTTTCTTTTTTTTTTTTTTCCATAAACCTGCAACAGTGTCTCTAAGACGACCGCCGCACCTCAGGGAAATGAGCCCTGATGCCATCGGTCTCAGTGTGTTCATTTAATTTTTGTTGTTTGGGAACAGTGGCACTCTGGATTAACCGACCCAACACCACAAATCACAGTGGCTGATGCGAGTGAGAGTTAACGTGATGCTGCAGATATGTAGAAACACCTCTAAAAAGAAACATCCTCCATTTGTTTGATTTTCTTCAGCCAGCATGGAGGGAGAATAATCTCAGAAAGTTTAGGATATCATCTCAGGCACTCTCTGTTCTCTTCAGCTTCTTGGAATCATAAAAAATATGAAAAATAAAAAAGATCTGTCCATCTCCTACAGAACAACATCTGGTAGCTTCTGCATATCAGTGATGTTTTTGCCAACTTCTGTCCGGACGAGTGGTTTTTCTTTTCATTTTTTGATTTTAGGTGTTCCCTTTGACCTCTGGAATTCCAACCCATTTTAGGTGCGTGCCTCTTCTTGCCAGCTCTAATCTACACCTTTTCTTATTGCTGTCGTTAACCTCTAATCCTTTTTATCCTGCTGCTTCCTCTTCCACTCGTCGGGTGGAGAAACTAGTCTGCGTTTACCAAAGGCAGATCCAGACTGTTTTAATCTTTTTATTCCATCCCTCTTTGACTTGTTTCTTGGGCTTCTATGAAGCGTCTCATTAACCCAAACCTAAAGAGGTTTTTGACCTCCTAACCTCCAGACAACAGAAGTCCGTTACTTTTCTTTCTTTGCAGTCGTTTCTATTCAGAACTGGTGTGAGCAGAAGGGACGCGTCTCCTTCCTCTCCCTCTCCTCCCCTCTCACTGTCATCTCCTGCTCACAGATAAATTACAGTGCCACCCCTTTGCTATTTCTACCCCTCCTTCCCCTTTTTCGCATTTCTCAAGACCCCCCTCCTCCTCCCCACCCCCTCCAACTCCTGCATACAAGCCGGGCCATAAATTCTGGAAACGTTCTGGTGTTAAAAGCCTGTAAAATCTGAGCGCCCTGACTCCACGGAGAGGACTTCTAGCAAAGGGACATTTAATACGAAATCTAATGAAGCACATTCCTCATAAAGTGGGACTGTTTGGTTATTTTCCATCTCCTTGGCCTCATTACCGGGCTCTTACTTGTTCAAGGTGCCCCATATTACTCCACGGAGTCGGCGTCTCATTGTTTCACATCCGAGCTCTTTTGTTTCTATTGAAGGGTTTTGGGGATTAAAATTTAAGTTTTGTTGTAGGTTAACGTTGTTTATTTATTTAATCCTAAAACTTAACCAACATGCAGTGGCGCCCCCAGAAAATGTTTATACAGGGGGCCAGAGAAACGTTTGTGGTGGCACACCAAATCGGTCCTTGTGGTAAGCCTGCCTGTGGCTGTGCAACGCATTTCTCCTTCATTTATTCTCATTAAAAACAAAATGCATCTAACACATTTACCGCAGACATTTCAGAAAAAGACATTTCAGTTATTTTAATTATTATTTCAACATTTTTTATTTTATTTTATAATTTTAGAAGAGTTTAATGGATGTTGTCTTCACAAAAACAATGAAGATTTATGTTTTTGTTTTGAAAATGATGAGCAGCAGTGATCTATGTATGTTTTTTGAATTATTTATTTAGGTACATATTTTATAGGGTTTTACATTTATGTCTTGAGTAAAGAGGATGACTGTATAGTTTGTGCAAACATGAATATGATTTATTAAAATAAGGGGGTCTTCCCTGAGGGGGTCAGTTGGGTGGCCGTGGCCCCCCTTGGCCGACACTTGGGGGCATCACTGCCAACATGGCTGACCTGCAAACCAAATCTGCCCTAAGAGTGTAAACAAAACAAGAGTCAAATAAAAACAATATTCTCTGTTTGATCTGACATGGGATCTTTGTGTTTTTCTCTTCCAGCTGCCTTTCTGGGAGACATAGCTTTGGATGAAGAGGACCTGAAATCCTTTAAAGTGGACAGGATAATAGATTTGGCTCAAAGAACCGTCCAGACCTTTAATCACACAGATACAGGTAACGACACTGAAACACAGATGCTCCAAAGAAATTATATAACTTTACCTCATTAGAGATATGAAGTGTTGGGGGTTGTTGCTTTAAATCAAGCAGCAGAATAAATAATCTGCTTTCTAACTGAGAACTTATTCTGCATGAGGACACAAAGCTCCGTTGAATGTGTTTTGACCTGAGGGCTCTTTAGTACACGCCGCTACACCTGTAAAGCCGTGTTTGAGCGTAATTGTTGGGCTTTGTCAGCTGAGTGCTGTGTCCTCAAATTGAAAGGCACTTTTTAACAACAGCAGGGACCTGGGGTCCACTCTGCTGTCTGATTAAACACTTCCAACTTGCTGCTTTTTGTTTCAATGAGCACGTAAAAGAAAACGCACTGTAAGAATAAAAGATGCAGCGTAGTTGTTTATGTTATCATTAGATCAGCTGTCAGAGCACGTTAGTCCCTGCATCTCACTGAATTTATTTAAAATAAACTAAAAAACAAATCAAAAAGAATATCGAACTTTATATTTTAACTCTTATTGCCTCAAATAAATAAAAATACAAAGATTTTTCACATTTTCCCCATTATTGTTGATATTTTGGGGTTAAGTGAAAAGAAAAGTTGTGTTTTCTGTTTGTTTAAGCATATATATATATATATATATATATATATATATATATATATATATATATATATATATGTATATATTAAATGTAAATAAATACATTTCCCCTATCAAAATGGAAAAAAGCACATTTTTCTTTGAATATTTTGTGAAAAAAGACCATAAATGCAACACGGTTGGTTAAATATGTTGCATAATTATTATAAAAAATTAAATAATAAAGTGTCTAGCATAAAAACTGCCCTTATCTTCCTGTAAATGATTGGGGTAGATTAAATCATGTTGTTGTAATTAACTAATCTTCTACAGGTTTTGTCTCTGCAGCATCCCTTATCAGTGAACTGAGCAGATTTGGCTTTTATCAGCATTTTCCCCAACACACACAGATGAGTGTGTGTGTGATAATTGTTCTCACAGGGATGCTAACATTGATCTTCAGCAGAACACATCGTTCCCTGTGAACTGTGCATGTTAATCGAGTCGAGTAAGAAAACACGAGACCTCATAGTCACAACTTCAGGTGTGTTTAAAAATGAAAACCTGCAGTTTTTGGATGTGGGCCTTCAGCGGGGTCTCCTGTGTTTGAATTACTCAGATCTGTTCTATAAACTATTTTAATAAATATGATTAGTTGAATGGATACTGGGACGTGTAACACGCTGATTCTTGAGGTTTAACTAAACTTCACCTCCTATACAAACCTATCTCATCCTGCTTCTAAAGGACTCACTTCTGCTTTTTCAGCTGTTTGTTTGATTCTGATTCAGTGATGTCAACACTTCCAAGAAATGTAACAATTGCAAATCCTCAGAACTCAGCACATCTGTGAATAGTTGAGTTTATTACGAATACATCAGCTCTTAAAGTAAAATAAAGTCAGACTTTGTGTCTGTTTCAGTAAAGCCAGTCAAACTGAGCTATGCATGTTCAACTAAACTATTCTTAATTTGTTTTTCTTATGGTGAGGATGACAATGTTGATGATGCCCTGCCATAAATATGTCTTTTGAAAACAAGTTACTAACTACAGGACAACACATTGTGGCTGTCAAATAGTTCTTTTGCAGAACATAAAATGCATTTTTTATTACCTTCTATTCTGCAAAGCTCATAAATTGCATAAAAAAGCAATATTCCCAATTGTTTTTAATATTTATGAGGGAAAGAGTGACATTTAATTAGGCCTTTTTTATTATTGTCTCCTGTTCTCTGGCTTAATCAAGCACGGTGGGGTGATTGTGCAATAAGACGTTCACATATGGATGCTGTGGTGGGGGCTTAGTCGCCATGGTAACAGCCATGCATGGTTGATTGACATTAAAAATGGTGAATTTAATTTGAAACAAGAAAGTGTCTCATACAAAGAAAGCCTTTAAAATAAAAAAGTAATTGTCTCTTTCATGATTTTCTTAAATGAGGAATAATAATTATGGTGTCTGAATTGCTTTGCACTGAATAAATGCTAGCACTGTTTTTTCTTTTATAAGGAAATTCATTTTTAAAATGTTTGTTTTATTCTGAATCTTCAGGATCAGACAGTCACAGTCAAAACAGACAAAGTTCACAGCGCAGAAAACGAGCTGCTACTTCCAGACTTGAGCGGGTTTGGCCTGAAGGAGTCATCCCTTATGTCATCAGCGGTAACTTCAGTGGTAGGTCACAACAACTCGGCCGTTATTTACTGCAAATCATAAACGTGTTCTAAGTGTGTTTTAATTAGTGGTCACTAATGATCATCAGCAATAAACTGTAAAGTTTGATTTGTGGCTATGGCTCAAACTAACGGAGGATGGTGTGTTTTTTGGTGAATCACCATTTTTGCAGTAAAAAGGATGATGTGGAGAGAAATGATGACTATTACTCATGACTAAACTACTTCCTCATGAGAACATGACTGTTAGAGAGACCTTAATGTTTCACTTAAAAGAAAAAACAGAACTCATTGCCTTTTTTACAAGCTTTTTTGTTTTTTCATTGAAACCTCTGCAGATGTATTGAAAAAATGGTCCTTAAGTGTTTCTTTGCCTTTCCTGACATCTTTTCCAGGCAGCCAGCGGGCGATATTCCGCCAAGCCATGCGGCACTGGGAGAAGCACACCTGTGTGACCTTCATAGAGAGGACCCAGGAGGAGAGCTACATTGTCTTCACCTACCGCCCCTGTGGGTGAGTGAGCGGGGTTTTCTAATGGTGGGTCAGACTCGGCTGAACTTTCGTTATCTACGGCTTATTATTTGGTCTGTGAGTACTCTTGCTTGTCTCCTGCTCAGCGTCCTCTTTTGTTCATCCTCTCCTTTTTGCACGCTTTCTGCAAGCAGGAAGATGGTGTTTAGCTCCCCAGCAGTTCTGAAAGTGACAAGCTGTTTGTGTCCAGGAATGTCCGGAGCCTGCATCATTTACTGTCTAACAGCATGTTCAGGACAGCACATGAGGAGGAGACTTCCTCCACGGCTCCCTAACCCTTAATTACCATAAGTTAGGCTCAGTGTACCGTCAGCATTTTCCCTTAAAATAAAAAAAAGCTCAAGTAGAAGTCCTGCTTGTGGATCATGTTGTTGCTAAGTGACAATTGATAATCTGTTTTGTAATGGAGGGCCTTTTTTTAAGTTAAATATATATATATATATATAATTTAATCTCTTTGCACCTTTTGAAGCCAAACGAGTCCGATAAGTTCAAGCGGGGGCACAACAACCTCACACAGATTTAGTCCACAAGCCAGATACCATTATGTCATTACACGATTGTGCCTCTTGGACTGATTCGTATCATTCAGCCTAACCAAAAGCAGATGCAACTCATGAAACTGAACTTTTACCAGCTGCCGGCAGAGAGCCATTTTTAGCCTGGTAGCTGGCCTTTCGAGCAACAAGGATGACATTATCCACAGGCTGCAGCGGTTAGCAGTGGGAAATCTTGAGTCTGCTGCATATTCAGCAGGCCCCCATCTGTCCTGTGCAAAGTTCAAGGCGTGTCTCAAGAGAGCTGGACTTGGCTCGCAGTAATTAGAGAGCGGCTGTCTGGCCCACAGGTCCATTATGTGTGTGTGAGTGTGTGTGTGCCCGTTGTGCAGACTCCAACACTGAACCTTTCATGTCACGCTGAGGTGGAGCGCTGCAGCTTACAGCATCACTCCCAGCTTTTGCATCACCAGAAATATTAAAAAAAAGCCACTCGTGCGTGCATGCGTGTGTGTGTGTGTGTGTGTGTGATGAGTTTATTATGCTTTCTTCACAGCCCTGATTGTGCATAAACAGGTTCTGATTTCCTCCCTGAAGCGTGAGGTCTGATCTTTGTTCTGATGCTGTGTTTGACTCTGCTGATTTCTAGGTGCTGTTCCTACGTGGGGCGCCGTGGAGGAGGCCCCCAGGCCATATCCATCGGCAAAAACTGTGACAAGTTTGGGATTGTGGTGCACGAGCTGGGTCACGTGATCGGCTTCTGGCACGAGCACACGAGACCCGATCGAGACGAGCATGTCAGCATCATCAGGGACAACATTCAGCAGGGTAAGAGAGCTCGTAAAACACTGTAACAAAAGCATTTTGCATTCGGAGTATGTTTTCATTATTAATCAGCACAGTCAGCATTCACCTTTGACTCACATTGGAGTTCACGTATGACTCAGCTTCAGATTTTCTCTCCTCCCATTTTTTTATCTCTCAGGACAGGAGTATAACTTTCTGAAGATGGAGCCGGGGGAGGTGGACTCTTTGGGAGAGGTCTATGACTTTGATAGCATCATGCATTATGCTAGGAATACATTCTCCAGGTAGGCGCCAGGCCAAGTTCCCCTCCTTAGACATGAATAATGGTCTGAGAGCGAGCGGGACCAGGCTGTCTCCCTCTCTGCTGCAGCCCTTTAACCCATTGCCCTGTTTTCCATTTCTGAGACGCTGTCTTGAGCTGTAATGCTCCAGTTCTGTGTCCACAGGCTATTGCTGAGTAATCTGGCCTGTTTCCCAAATGAACAGAATGGAACTCTCAGTTCTTACTAATAAATCACTAGAAACTGAACATGCTGCTGGAGGTATCACGTTTTTTAAAAAGCATGCTCTTAGTCGAACGTCTGTTTTGGATTTGAATATTTTCCTCACTTTTTTCACAAAAAAAAAAGAAAGAAACCACCACAAAGATGTCTGTGTGATAATGATCCTCATTTTCAAAATCGCTCTTTTTACTTTAGCAATCAGCCTTCACATTGTGTAAATTTTAAGGAATCTGGCAAAGCTCTAATCTGATTTGTGGCATATTTTGACAAACTTGTGTTACGTTTGTGTGTTCTGGGATAACTGTGGGTCAAAAGATGGAAGACGTGATGCAGGAGGTGACAATGAGCAGGAAAATTGATGCATCTGGCAAAATCAAAACAGACCCACAGTTTTATCAGGAAAGAAAAATTAAATTAATGACAAACATTTAATTGAAATATCTTTTTTCTTAACGTGAATGCCAACCTTTAAAAATTTTAGAATCGTGGTAAAACACATCATGTTCAGATGAACTAAATCTGGTTCCTGGTTGGTCGGCAACAGCAGCTCTGCCTCATCAAAACATTTCTTCACTCCACTTTTCAGGTTATAAGAATCTTCTTGTAAAAGTGGGGCCCTCGCGTCATAAACCACCTCATTATGTTCCTCTTTGATGAGTCTGAAGGCTTCCAGGAACTTATTTTTGAGGTTTCTTCTGCAAAGCATCATGACAGCAATAAAGGGTTTCTACTAAATGAATTATGCAGGTCTAAAATAGCTAAAAGAATAGAAACGTAATAAAAACAATCATGTTCAATGGAAGAAACTACTTATAACACCTCTAACATTCAGCGTGCTCCGTAGAAGGATTCAGATGATTCAAATCTTGTGTGTCACAGATTTATGATGATTTATTTATCACTCAGGAGGCCTGTGTGACACAATTATCTCATAAATTTGTTGGATTATGGAAACGTGTTAGCTTTAAATGACTCAGTCCTTACCAACTCAGGAAGTGGAGTTGGTAACGACACACAGGAGAGTTGTGTTAACTGGAGAAGAAAAAGAAAACACAAAACGATCACAGCGTGTGTTTTTAACTTTAGTCATCTGATGATGAATCAATCTCTGTGGGGAAGTTTACTTCGTGCAGCTGGTGATGTATATGGAAACATCTGGAGTGTTTCGGCTGAATCCTAAAATGGTGTGCAGGCCAAAGTTTTGTGTATGAAAACTTGTTTTTTGAGTTGTATAAACAGCAAGAGGAGCAGGAACGATCCCGCCCGCTTCGCAGATAACAGATAAGAATTCTGGGGCAATGCTAGAGTCAATGAGGGTGTAATGTGAGCACAGGGCATGCAAAATTCAAAGGAAACAAACAAATCCAGACTATGGTCTGGTAGAAGAACCAGTTGTTGGCTCTCTGTCTGCTGTATATATATAATATATACATATATATATATATTTGTGTGTGTGTCCATAATCCACATCACTGGCTCTCCTGGTTTACCCTCCGACTGTAGCGGCCTCTCCCCAGATCCACTGCCGTGCTCTTGTGGCAAACATTCTGGGAAGCAAAAAGGGAATCTTTGTCTAAACAGACGCCGAGGCTGGAAGAAGGCCAGTGTGCAGAAATTCCTGTCTGGCCCCGTGTATCTAAACTGCAGGTTAAGAATGCAGTTTATGCAGAAAAAAGCGGCTACAGATTAAAGTGTGTTTAATAAGAGACGAGGAAAACAGGAACAGGGCAGTAGCGGCTGGAAATCTGCAATGGATTTGTTGTAAAAAGTCAACTTTAGGGGAAAGATTTGACCTCAGATTGAGTTCAGATCTGCACACCAAACTGTTGTCACACACAGGTCATGATCTGGAATTAACCTCTTAAGCCTTTAGGCTTCAGAATGCCCTGCAGCTTGATGCACGGTGGAGCAGCTCAGTCTGCTCAGATTTCAGCCCCGTTCCTGTTCCCATGTAGAGTAATAAGACTGTTTAGGAACCATCAGAGTGTTTTACACTCCTGTTAGCTTTTCACAAGTCATTCAGGACCTTTTTCCTGTAGCTGATCCACCTGAGCCAGTGTCTCTGCAGCCCTGTGTGTTTTACAGTAAATCACCGTGGGAAGCCCAGCCCTGTGCAGCGGGTGTTGTTAGGAAGATTTCATGGCTCGTCTTGATGTTTTGCTGAGTTTCCTGGTGACGAGCGGGGCTCATCCCATACATTTTATCTTTTTGGGACCGTTTCGCCCGACCCCACAGCCCCACTTACCCCCATCCTTTAGGATGAGTGCATGGAGCGATGCCAACTCAAATAAAGATCTGCCTTTGTCTCCCTTTGTCTGCTCTGACACCGGTTTAAGGTGGCATCTTTTACCAGCATACAGGCTCCTGGAGGCTCACAGACAGGCAGCGAGGCAGAGTCTAAACTGTTAGCTCAGGCTGCTCTGTTTGCACATGCCTGGCGTTGGTAGGCATGTCACCATGGGAACGGCCACGGAGCCAGGCAGCTCCTCGCCAATACTTTGAAAAATGACAACGATAAAGTAGCAAAATGTCAACAAAGGCACAAGAAGGAAGAAGAGTCATTTTCTGCTAACTGTTGTGTACTTTTAGGGCATGTTTAAAATATTTCAAACACTTTTATTGTTTTTATTTTTGAATAATATTTGTGGTTATCACGCAAAGTTCAGGTCATGTGTTTATCTCTGCACGTGCAGAGCTGATCTCAGTGGTAACCTGTGTGACACACCAACAGTGAGAGGTGACTGCATTGATCCATCTGTTTTATTTCTGCAGTAATCATGCAAATCTGAAGCAAAACCACAAAGGAGACATGAAATAAAATGTTATAAACAGGATAAGTAGAAGAATAGTTCCAGTTACACAAATGTATGCACAATGAGTTTTTATTTAAAGTTTAATAAAACTTCTTTAGAGAAAAAGAAGTAAAGAGAGCAATTCATTTGACAATTTAAGAGTTTTAGCCCATTTTGGTCCACCTGTGAGCCCTCTCACGATGAGATATAATACTATTAAGTCCTGCTTTATCTTTAAAAATCAAACACCAATCTGAAGTGAACAGAAGAATATTTTTGATTTATTTCCCGTGAGGCTGTTGGATTTGCAGAGTTTGCCTCCAATATTAGAATGAACATTATTGTCATCCTGGTCTTTGTGAGTCTTAATGACGGTGATTAATAATGGAAAAATCATTTCATCTGTACGCGTTTATGTTTGTTGCGTGCACGTTGAAATAAAGTGCACCTTTTCTAAGATTTATGCAACATTATTAACTTTTTTGTTTACTTTGTGACAAACAGAGGCATCTTCCTGGACACCATCCTCCCACGCTACGACGTGAACGGAGTGAGACCGCCTATTGGACAGAGAACCAGACTTAGCAAGGGGGACATTGCACAGGCACGCAAACTCTACAAATGCTCCAGTAAGACCAAAATGACTGATCCTGTCTGCTGTTGTTTTTCTCCTTTTTTCTGCATGTGCGTCCTGCATTTCCCTCATCTCACTCACTCTGCTCCTCTACTATCAAAGGTTTGGGTCCTTGGCTTCAGCGTCCAAGTTTCTGAGACTGGGAGGAGTGTAAACACAACTCAGGGAGTGGAGTTTTTATCCCTCCTTCCCAGATAGATGCTAAAGAACAGTTTGTCTTCTGAAGAGAACGGTTAAAGGATTCCTGGACTGTGTAAACCAAAGGCCTCAAGAGATGAAATAACAAATAACAGATTCACATTAAAAAGGAGTCAGCTGCTGATTATACCAGATGTTAGCTGTATAAAGTTACACATTAGAGCTAAAAGTTTTACCCATCACTGGATGTGTGTTTCGAGTCTCTTGCATCACGACTGTCTCGGCCTCTCGAGGAAAAGCGGATGATGTGGCACACGTTTTGGAGGATGAGGTAGCGAGTTCTCTCTGTGTTGTTTGGGAGGGAAAAAAATAAAACCCTTAAAGAGCCACTGATCTCCGGTTTACGCAGCATTCCTGGGAGTGCCTGTCATCCCCGGTGTGTGTCTGGTTATTGGTTTTAGACTGGCAGACCTCTGCCAAGCGTTATAACACACTCTCGGTGGCTCACACACACATCCCTCCAGAGGAGCAGCGAACGCAAACAGACGTTCTTAACTCCTGCTAAATACAGCCCGGAGTAAAAATAACACGGAGATAATTGTGAATGCAAATCGGACAGCTGAAGATACCGCACGGCTTCTCGTTATTTCCTCTGTGACTTAATTAAACACATCTTCCCCCCACAGGCTCTGTGAAGCTGTGTGTTCTGTTCAGATCGGTCCACACACACTTCAAAACTTATAAGTTTTGCCAGCTGAACTAAAAGCTGTTTTTTTTTCCCCTACTGGCAACACGTACATAATGCATCACATCCTGCAGGAGGTTGGGTTATTTATAGAGCACCAGGTTTATTTTCAGAGGATGCTCACAGAAAGTGTCTGACACTCTCCTCTCCTTTGTGTGATCATCATCTGGAGTGGGTGGGGGAGGGAATGGGTGAGATGCAAGGATGTGGGTAATAATATCAGCAGATGTGCCTTTAGACATGAAAGAGCTGCCCTTTGTTTCACATCCAGTGTTATAACTCCCTGCAGGGAAGTGTGTGTGTGTGTGTGTGTGGGGGGGGTTATTTGAGAGTTGTTGGTTGGTTTGCAGTGTCATGTTCAGGTCGGGCCTTGATGCACTGTCCGTGTGTGTTTGTGTCTATGTGCAGAATGTGGGGACAGTCTGCAGGACAGCAGCGGGAACTTCTCCTCTCCAGGCTTTCCAAACGGATACTCGGCATACATGCACTGCATCTGGAGGATATCAGTCACACCAGGAGAGAAGGTACTGGGAGCATATGGAGAGTGTCAATGTCAAGTTTCTTTAAAAGAAGAACCACTAACTGCTTAAAGGGGCCATATTATGCAAAAGCCACCGTTTGCATCCAGGTTTTATCCTGTTAAAAGGGAGTTTTCCTCTCCACTGTCGCTACATGCTTGCTTAGTATTAGGATTGCTGTAAAGTCACTGACACAAGTCAGTGACTCGATGCAATCTGCTGGGTTTCTTATAGGAAACTTTTAACTAATTGGCATAATGAACTGAACTCAATTGGAATGTTTTCTTTGGGAAGTGCCTTGAGACGACTTTTATCGTGATTTGGCGCTAAATAAATAAACTGAATTGAATTGAATTTTGTGGTGCCATGTGGGTCTCTGCTGCCTCTATAAACACTCCAAACATGAAAAAACCTGTCAATCTGTTTTCTGTCAGTGTTTTGTTTTAGAAATAACAAGCCATTTCAATAAGTCCCCTTTTGTGATGTCACAAATGAGAAAATTAGCATAGAACCAACTCTCGCATGCATGAGAAAGCTGCTGCTGGAGGAGCAGCGGTTCTACTCTGACCCACTCTCAGGTATCGGAGCTTCTCAGCTTATAGCAGCCTATAGCCTATATATATATATATATATATATATATATATATATATATATATATATATATATAGGCCTATAGCGGGGCATAGGTGGGCGTGGCCAGCTCCGGCATGTTTTCATAAAGTGACAGCGCCCTGAAAGGTACTGAAACTGTCGAGACTAAAACTTCTGAAATCATTTTTTATGAGAGGGATTTTGTGCAAAGAACTTCTTAAACATGTTTAGTATGGACCATAGAACTATTTTAAAAGAACAAAGTCATAATATGTCCCCTTTAAACTATGTCTTTATGAATCATTTCACATTAAATTAATTAGTTTGCAAATCTAAACCATAAAGAAATTTTTCACATTTTCTTCATAGACATATTTCATTTTGTAGTCATTATTGTTATAAATGTGAACTTTTTAAATAAGAATGTTACCATTTATATTTAAAAACATTTTTACAAATTTGTAAAAAAAAAAAAAATGCATCTAATTTCTAGAAAATTAGGAAAATTACCCAACAGTTCTGAAGCTTGTAGCTTAACCTGTGGCTGTTCAGATCAGAAGGTTTTATGAGTTTAATAGAGAAAGCACCGGAGACATTGTTAAACACGTGAGGTTTATTGATCAGAGCATCAGCTTTGGTCCTTTCTGTGTCAGTAATCACACTCTCTTGGTTTTAAAGATCATTTTGAACTTCACCTCCATGGATCTGTACAGGAGTCACTTGTGTTGGTACGACCACGTGGAGATCCGGGATGGATACTGGAGGAAAGCACCTCTCAAAGGTCAGACTGTAGAGCTGGGGCAGAAATTATTATAAATCCCAAACTCTCCAGACTCTGTTAGCTGTTAGGAAAACATAAAGTTAGTTTTGACCAGTAAAGATGGATTCTACTTCTCTGATGGGACCTAAAAAGGAAGGGTTTGTAGATCTGAGGTGTTCAAATCAGTTTCTGGACACATTTTGGTTATCACAGGTATCCCGATGATCTAATCCTCATTTCCATTTGTGCACCTTCACCTGTGACCCAGGTCGTTTCTGTGGCGACAAGCTTCCCGAGCCAATCATCTCCACCGACAGCCGGCTGTGGATTGAGTTCCGCAGCAGCAGCAACTGGGTGGGGAAAGGTTTCTCGGCCGTGTACGAGGGTAGGCACTCATCCCTGCATGTTGCTCAGCTGACTGAACTTCTTGCTAGTCACACTTCCTACAATGTGCCTCCAAGCTGCAGCAGCGTGCACAGTTCTTGGCTCTCCTGCTGCTGATGTGTCAGGGTCTTTACGCCGCATTAATCAGATGTTGGCTTTCCTTCACAGTCAGCTCCACCACATCCTTCAAAGGACTGATGTGTACATGTGTGTGCAGGCATTTGCATAAATCAGTAAATCAACCAGGAGGAGGCTTTATTGTTCTTTTTCAGGGACATGTATTATTGATTAAATTGCAATCAAAAGAGCTCAGCTTTGTTGGTTTTGTTGAATCTGTCTCATGCAGCCATCTGTGGTGGTGAGGTGAAAAGGGACAACGGTCAGATCCAGTCCCCCAACTACCCCGACGACTACCGGCCCAATAAAGTGTGCATATGGAAGATTTCGGTCAGCCAGGGCTTCCATGTGGGCCTCACCTTCCAGTCGTTTGAGGTACGTGATCTTTCTTTCCTCAAAGCAATGTCTTTTTGTTGTTTTTAAACGCCAAACCTTCTACTTCTTTTCAGATTGAGAGACACGACAGCTGTGCGTATGACTACCTAGAGGTGCGGGACGGGCTCTCTGAAAACAGCCCTCTGCTGGGACGCTTCTGCGGCTACGACAAGCCAGATGACATTAAAACCAGCTCCAACCATCTGTGGATGAAATTTGTCTCAGATGGGTCTGTCAACAAGGCCGGCTTCGCTGCCAACTTCTTTAAAGGTAAAGGGTTAAAGGCTGTTGTTTTTTTACAAGAAAATGTCAACATCTGTAAAATCGGACGTGTTCCTGGAACCGCTCTCACATGTTTGTTTTGCGTCCACCTCTGGACTCTGCGATGCCGGCTCTGCCGCTGCTTCAGAGGGCTTCTCTTGCGAGCCACTGATCCAGGGGGCCAGCGTAAAGGTCCCCTAACACGTCTTTGTGTTTTCAGAGACGGACGAGTGCTCCAAGCCGGACAACGGTCGCTGTGAGCAACGCTGTGTAAACACGCTGGGCAGCTACAAGTGTGCTTGTGACCCGGGCTATGAGCTGGCTGCTGACAAGCGCAGCTGTGAGGGTAAGTACAGGGAGGACAGTCACCGGGCCTGCTCACCATGTCATTTACATCCTAAAGCACTTTACACAGTTAACCACCCAAATACAATAAGTACAGTCATTTCTAAAATCCTGAAGAGATGCCAGCTGAGAGGGCTGTGCTGGCGGGGCTCGGTCTTTTAGGGATTTGTGACAGAACAACACAAGCCTTATTTCTGGCTCAAATTACATGTTGTTCTTAAGACCCAAGTACTAATTTACAAGCTGCACTGGGTCGTTGTTATCTTATGTCTGCCCCTAGAGGACGTCTGCTAACACTCCATCTTTGGTTTTTATGTGAGCTGCAAAAACAAACGTAATAAAAGTCCAGAAAAGTGTTAAAAATAAACAATTTTTCTGATTAAATGCAGTAAAAACAAATCAGACTCAGAGTCATCACCTGATAATAAACCTACATCATGTGTCAACGGGATGTTAGTAAAAGTTATTGTGGGTCAAAACTTCACACATTGTGTAACAGCTGTGTTAAAACAGTCAAGCAGGGGTTTCTCACGCGCAGGAATAAAAATTTTTACAAGGCAGTTTAACATTTGTAGATTCCTGTTACAGCGCGTAGTGACATGACTGACTTTTAAAAATTTACCGCACATCCTCCTCGTGCCTTTTAACTGACTGTTTGTCCCCGTCTCCTCCTGTTTCGTCTCTTCTGTCCAGCCGCCTGTGGAGGCTTCATCACCAAGCTGAACGGCTCCATCACCAGTCCGGGGTGGCCCAGAGAGTACCCCCCCAACAAGAACTGCATCTGGCAGCTGGTGGCCCCCACGCAGTACCGCATCACTCTGCTGTTTGACGTCTTCGAGACTGAGGGCAACGATGTAAGAACTGGGGGTGGGGGTTATGAATCGACTTAAAGAATTGGCAGTTCTAGAGGTGGGGCCACGGGGGCATTGGCCCCTGTTAAAATCTGATTGGCCACCTGAAGTGTTCCTGTACAGCAGGGGTATTCAATTCCAGCACGTTTTAATTTTAACTCTGATCACACCTGATTTCAATCAGCAGAGCCTGATGAGCTGCTGCACAGGTGATTCAACAGCTGAATCAAGTGTGTTGGAGCAGAGAAATAACTAAAACGTGCTGGATAATGACGCTCCAGGCCTGGAATTGAATACCCCTGCTGTACAGTCACTCATCTAATTATAGGTTGTTTATAGGTGGATGCAATTCCAAGTCCAAACACTAGTGATGCTAATGAGCCAAATAGGAATTTCCAGCGCGAAATCTTATGTAAGGATGTTGGACTAATACTTGGCCCCTCTATGAATATTGTGGCCCCCTTGATGGCCCCATACTCAGAAATCTCCTAGATCTGCCACTGATTTGAAGTGGAGTGTATTCTGCTCACCACATGTCTCCTCTTCCTCTGTGTTTCATTATTTAACCCAAACTAAATGTCTCAGCTCTTCATGTGTTCCGTTTCTGTGCTCAGGTCTGTAAGTACGACTACGTAGAAGTACGCAGCGGACTCTCCGCGGACTCGAGGCTTCACGGGAAGTTCTGCGGGGCAGAAAAACCCGAAGCCATTACTTCCCAGTACAACAACATGCGTATTGAGTTCAAATCAGACAACACAGTGTCCAAAAAGGGGTTCAAAGCACAGTTCTTCTCAGGTGAATCCTCCTTTTTTTAAATTTTTGATCTCATTTATTGTTGGTCTTAAAGGTGCTCAGATACTCTCTCCTCTCCCTCAGACAAAGACGAGTGCTCTAAGGAGAACGGAGGCTGTCAGCACGAGTGTGTCAACACCTTTGGGAGCTACAGCTGCCAGTGCAGGAGTGGTTTTGTGCTGCATGAGAACAAACACGACTGTAAAGAAGGTATCCAGCACAGATTTACTCCTGTTGTTGACTTTCTGGCTGTAAAGGTTACACGTGTCAAACATCAGCTCCATACGCAGTTGATGCACCGATTTGTATCTTTTTTTTGCAGCGGGCTGTGATCACACTGTGAATAGTGTGAATGGTGTCATTACCAGCCCTAATTGGCCTGATAAATATCCCAGCAAGAAAGCGTGCACCTGGGCTCTCACCACCACTCCAGGACACCGCATCAAGATCGTAAGAGCCTCCTCCTCCTGCTCTCGGGAGGATTTCAGTCACGTGTTTATTTGTGTGTGGTTTCTACGAGGGCATCTGTGTTTGCTGAATCTGTTGTGGTATTCCTAACCATGATGTGTGGCTCCCCTTTCTGTTGTTTTCTGCATAATTTCTTCACTGTGCTGGAGAATATCCTCAGAGATGTGCTGAAAAATAACCAGTAATGCTTAAAGTAGCAAACAAGCATCTGATTTTCACTGATGACATGAGTTCTTTTGTCTTTTCAGATCTAATCTCCCTCTTTGTTGTGTTTTATAACAGGCCTTCAATGAGATTGACATGGAGCCCCACCTCGAGTGTGCTTATGACCACATAGAGATTTACGATGGCCGGGATGGAAAATCGCCATCTTTGGGTCGCTTCTGCGGCTCCAAGAAACCTCCTCCCATCATATCAAGCAGCAACAAGTTGTTCGTTCGGTTTTTCTCTGACAACTCGGTGCAGAAGAAAGGCTTCGAGGCGTCGCATTCTGCAGGTTAGAATCTGCTTCTTTTCTGAAACCCTCTGTTTTGGGGGTCAAGTTGTAATTTAATTTGATGCATCTCTCCAGAGTGTGGAGGACGTCTGAAGGCCGAAGTCAAAACCAAGGACCTGTTCTCCCACGCCCAGTTTGGAGACAATAACTATCCCGGAGCGTCCGACTGTCAGTGGGTGATTTCTGCAGAGAAAGGCTACGGCGTGGAGCTCATCTTCCAGACCTTTGAGATTGAAGAGGAGGCGGACTGCGGCTACGACTACATGGAGCTCTTCGATGGAGCCGACACAAAGTCTCCGCGACTCGGACGTTACTGCGGCTCGGGGGTAAAAGTAGCATTATTCTCTGAACCATCAGTTGATTTTTGCATTTAAAGCTATGGTCCCTAGCATCACGTCATCCAAGAGAGGAGGAGATTTTGAAATTTGAACAGCTATAGCTCCCACCTTCTCCCTCCTATTCAGGAAGGAACTAGTAGGAAGGTTAGTTTATACTTCTCCATCTGCGTCACTACAGAGACACGCGAGGCCATTATCCGTCAACACAAGAGCTCGCCAACAGGCTTGCAAGGATGAACAGAGTAGAGCCCACTTTTCTAAATATCCCAACCCTGTGATTGGTCAGGATGGCGCTTCCTTTATCTTTGGCAACAGCACCGCCATTCACACTCAAAGAAATAAAACGAGAGCCAAACATATCTAGTGGCGGGCACGTCTCGTGGTAAAAGTCCGATGATATAAAATGTTTTTACACTCGTGACTGAAGGAGTACAAAGATACGCAGCAAGCTTTTTAGTCCTGTCAGGAAATTACAGGAAATGTGAGTTTAGAGGTGGTGACTGCATCGAGAAGTGGAGGACAAATTTGTCCATGTTAAAAAGTCTCTGAAAAACATAAACACAAAATAAAAACACTAGAGGCGTGACTGCATTGATGGCGAGAATCGGGATACCCCAGAAAAGCGCTATGCCCTCTGCTGTCCTGGTGGAGAATTGCTTCACAACACTGACACACCAACATCAATACGTGTGTGTGTGTGCAAAGTTGCTGACAGAGAAGTGTAAACTAGGCTTTATACCGTGCACACAAATTGCTTTGCAGCAATAACAGATAAGTAATATGTTGATATGCTGTATTATCTCCTCGACCTTCATCGGGTTCTGCAGGAGCTGCTAATCACACCCCTGCTAATGCTACAACAGGCTAAAACAATAAACCGACATAATGCAAAGTTGAATGCTACGCTAATCACTTAGCTCCAAAACACAAAAGAAAATTCCCTTTTCTGTACCCTTCCTGCTCTTCCACAGATAGCTTAAAGTTACAAACTGACATTAAATAAATGCAGGTTGAGTTAGTATTCAAGCTAGGTTGGTCTGCTAAGCTGACTATGCATCAGTGTGTCACTCAGTAGTGCATGCTGGGAACTGGATGCATCTCGTTGATTGACAGCTCCCACTTGTGTATGCACAACTCTATTGGTCGACGCTCTAGGCTCGCGCAAATGATTTGTTTTGCTGTAGAGGCCAGGGGAGGGACTTAGGGGAAATATAAATTATGAAAGATCACCTAGAACAGGGTCAGATAGTCACATTTAAGCATTTTTGAAGTTACTTTAAACATTACGTACCCCAGCTTTAAGTTTGTTTGGAGATTTTACACAAGAGCAACACAAACTGTTCATCTTGCTCTTTACAAAGAGTATTTTATGACTTTAAACCACCTTTTGTGTGAGCTTTATCCTGCAAATGAATCAAAGTTCCAGAGAAAAGAGGTGGATGAAGCTGGAGGTGGGTGTAGTCGTGGTCCTGATCTCCCTGGACGTGGACAGAGCTTCAGAGTCTGGAGCAGGATTTTATTTGTTGCAGCTGGAGTGTGAAACATCGAAGCCAACGGGGAACAGAAACACAAGTCTCCTCGGGTCAGAGAACAGCTTGGTTTCATTTATGAGCTTTAATGATAAGAATCAGACTCTTGCTCGTGCCTGTTCATATGAACCATCTGCTGGAGGGGACATAACACCATCGCTCCCCCAGGGAGCAGCTCCTCAATCAAGTTTCCTTTTATAAAACAGGTAGAAGTGAACTGACACCATTCAGTCAGAGTTAAAAACTCATTATGATGTGAGGAGGCTTACTTTTAGCCCAAGGCTCTGTTATTTTTTTCTTTTTCAGACAGTTTCTGGGTCTACGACAAAAGCCTCCTTTCTTCGTGTCTTAAATTCCTTTCCAGAGAGTAATGTGCCGTTGTAGATGCACCATATTATTCATGTTGAATGGCAGCTTTTATCAGCGTTCTGGTGCTTTTACAGTCTTTTGCAGCCGCTCCAGCAGCTTTTGTCTTTATCTCAAACACAAAGCAGCTCAACCAAGTAATTATTTTTCAAAGTGAGGGTTTTAATTAATAATTGTGTGGTATTGTGGCAGGAAAAGTTCAAGTTGAATGCCTCTGCACTCACTAACAGCTGCTAACTTTGATTTTTTTAAATTTTATTCCTCTTAAAACGGTTTGGCTTAGTTGGCTGAGTTATGAGGTGTTATATTTGCAGCCAAATGCTGAGTCAGAATAACACAACTTTCATGGTTTCTACTCCGCCAGCCCCCAGAGGAGATCTACTCGGCCGGTGACTCCATTGTGATCAAGTTCCACTCTGATGACACAATCAACAAAAAAGGTTTCCACGTCCGCTACACCAGCACCAAGTTCCAGGACACACTTCACTCACGCAAGTGACCAGCGGGGGCCGGCAGGGGCCGTGCAGGGCAGAGGGGCAAACGGAGGGGCCCCCCAGGGAGGCGCCAGCCTGACGCTCGGAAACCTTCGGCCACCAAGATGAACCAGACACGACAGAATAGCCGCAAGACCACCAACCGCACCTCAGCTCCTAGGGGCTCTAGCTCCCCCCACAGACTGTGAGGAGTAAAGCCATTCTGCAGTACACCTTGTTTTTACCTTTTTACAGTTAGGTTGGGGTGGGAAGAAGACTGTCCGCCATAGGCAGACAGTGTGGGGAAATTGTATTGACCCAGTCCCCTCCAAATATTTTTTTTTCATTTGATTCTTCTTTTTTTTAACATGCCTCCTAACGAGAGGCACAAAGGAAAACCGTGGAGTCTCAGGACCTGTAGGAAGGCAGGCATCAGCTGGACAGATCCCTGCTTTTGTTAGGCCAGCCCACCACATCCAGGAGGAGGAGAGGAAGAGGAGGCTGGAAACATCTCACTAACATCCCTCCTCTCCTCGTACTCTCATCCCTACGGTTCACGGATTCCTGTCTGCACGGGGATCCAGAGGACTCGGCTTGAGATTTTCACACCGTGTCAATCAGTTGCATGTAATTACAGGAAAAGCAGGAAAACTGTTGAGTGACAACACCAGCATTTGTAAATGGCATTGTCCTGGCAACCAGTGGCAAGATTCTGATTGTTACCATTAACAAGGAAATTAAGGAAGCAGTTATCTTATTAAAGGACTAATAAACAAATGGGGTTCATGTCTTCTGGTTGGTGATTGCTCGCCTGATGACTGGCTATTACTGTACCTCCATGTATAAAGTAATGTGTGTGATTTTTTTTAAGGGAACATGTGCTTTTCTCAGCTCGAACCAGTTAGCACTTTACAGTGAATTGTTCCAAAATCATGAGCTTATAAAACTTTGTGAAATGCAATGCCAGTTCACTTCTTTTTAAATGCGTTTTATCTCTATCATTCTGTTTTTAAGTGCTCCATCTAGTTCCTCAGGCATACTTGAATGTTGTGTGTGCCCTGTGACATGGGGTGAAATAAAAAATATGACCTGTGTTTCAGTTTTGTTTCACCGCTCTGATGTAAAGTAACTTCTCTCCAGAGAAGATGCCTTTCCCCCCCTGGGACAATGAAGTATTTCTCAAATGAAACCAAATGAGCCTTGCTATTTATTGTTCTAGTGATAGCATAAGTAATGTAAAAGGTGGAAAAGAAACCCTTATAGTTGCCTTCTATTGTAGAGCCACTGGTCCATGTTGAATATACTTTGTTGCTCTCTCTCTCTCTCTCTCTCCTTGTATTTGTCGTTCAGCATCATGTTTCTGGTACTTTTGTTTTATGTCTGGATTTTATTCACAGGGCTAGTCGGGTCCTGCACGTGTGTTTTGTGCTATTGTGTGAAACCATGTTGTGCTGACTTGCTGAGTGCAATCAGGGAAAAGTGAGAAGTTAACAGAATCCTGACCAGAAAACGTGGTGAAACATGTCAGCTGGGAGTCACCAGTCATGCTGAAGTTTAATATCTCAGACTGAAAGAAAAGTGTTGTTCCTTCAATCTTCAGTAGGGTTCTGTGGCGTGTGTGTTTTCATAAACACACCAGCTGCAGAAGGCTGCTGAGAAGCATCAGCCTAAAATCATGCAGCAATGTAAAAAAGTGTTTCCCCTTCACGGATTTGTTGTTTTTGCTTTTTTTTTTTGTTGGTTGCAGATCAGCAAGCAAATTTCCGTATCCGACAAAGATGACCTGAGTCACTAAACGCAGTTTTCAAATGATGATTTCATTGGTTAAGAGAGAAAAGCTGTCTACCATCCTGACACTACAAGTCTGTCAGACTTGTAGAATTAAGACATGACTTGAGTAAAACCGACAACATGAAATAGGCAAAAATATCTCAAAAAGTAACACATAATGCCTCTTCCAAAAGTAATTTCAGAAAAATATGCATAACAACATTAAAAACACTGCAGGCCTCACTTGGTTAAGGTCAAAGTTCAACCGTCAACAACAGGAGAGAGACCGGGGGCACCAAGGCCAAACCCTCTAACAGAAAACAAAAGAAGACATCTCGATGATCCCAAAGAAATTGGGGAAAATCTGTGACCTGATGAGACAAAAGTGGAACTTTATAGAAGGTCGTCATAATAACAGTCAAACACGGCGGTGGTAGTGTGATGATCTGGGATATGATGGCTGCTTCAGTACCTGGGCCGCTTGGTGTAATGGATGGAAGCATGAATTCATCCAAACATCAGTTAAACTCTAACCTACTTGGATCATTCATCCTGACAAGCATCCCCACCTCTGAATGGCTCAATAGAAACTAAATGAAGAGGAGAAGCCTGGAACAGGTC
The DNA here is from genome assembly GCA_006937985.1 of Aphyosemion australe. Lineage (NCBI taxonomy): Eukaryota > Metazoa > Chordata > Actinopteri > Cyprinodontiformes > Nothobranchiidae > Aphyosemion > Aphyosemion australe. Next base: position 55,111 of record SSNS01000094.1, read on the forward strand.
ATTCCTGATGGGAAATCCAACAATATGGCTGAACCAGTTTCTCAGGATGTGAGAGACTTGTTTCCAATTTTCACTTGGGGTGTTACAACCAGCCGTTAACATTAAGAGCAATTCTATTTTAAATAGGCCCAGGTTGGTTTGGATAACTTTCTTTTTCCTTTTGCAAATGAGATCATTATTAGAAAACTGGATTTTGTATTTACTCAAGTTATTTTTGTCTAATATTGACATTAATTTGCAGATCTGAAGTATTTAAGTGTAAAAAAACCAGCTAAAATAGAAGAAATTTACAAAAACAATAATTTTCCACAGCCTTTCTGTAGCAGATTCACACACGCTGTAGAAGGTTAAAAGTATCTTTCACATTCATAAAAATTCAGTTCTGCTACAGTTTTAAATCAAATCTACCGACTTATTTTCATGTGGGCACAGAAATTCAAATTTCATTCCTTTTGCTTTGATTTCTGCTTGTCTGGTTTGTTTTTAGGAGCCCCGCTTCCTAAAGAACATCCTTTTGTTTAATAATCAACAGAAAACAACAGCGCTCTGAGCTGTTCCACATAGATAACAAACAGCCGACTCTCACGGTTATTATGAGACTGTAAACAAACAGCGACAGCTCTTCATCCTCCTACGGATCGAACAAAGGAAAAAAAACACCAAGGGCTTACTGCACCTGCTTTATTCAACATTTACAAGTAACACACACACACAACCGACATTTAACACTGTAATGGGCTTAGTTCCTCTCCCTAACCATTACTGTGTTATGTGGCCCTCCTCTTGAGCGTAGCTGCCTCTGACGGCTGTTTGAGAGGTGCTTTAGTGTGAGAGGGTTACGCTGAGTGCTTCAAAGTGTGGCAGAGGAGACACCTGAGGAGGTGGCGAGAGGATTCCTTCAGTTCATGGTGATTATAAAAACACAGACCTCAAAGATCCCATCAGGGGAAAAAAGGGGAGATTTTAAACTTGTGCAAAGTTACCGTCGTTGAGCACATTTGTGCTGGCAGCATCCAGAAGTTTAGCTCAGAGTGGTAGCGGCACACCGAGACGTTCACACCACAGTTTACATTTAACAAAGCTGTGTACGTTCAGTTTATACAGCGTTTGAACCCAGACACACACCTGCGAAGGCCAGAAAATCACATCCAAGTATTAAACACGATGAGGCGATGGGATCGCTGTGAATTTCTGAGTAAATCACAAACATCAGAGCAACTCTGGGCCCGTTTCCATCATGAAGGATGGAGAAAACGAAAAACCTCCACACAGAAAGTCACACCACAGCCCTGTTATACATGTCAGAAAATATCTAGCAGCGGTGGATTTGCACCCCAGACGTCCGATTCTTCTGATAAATTAATGATAATAATAAAAAAGTTTATAAATAGTGTGATGACATCTTTGTGCTATAAAGTAGAAGATCACTTCCTGGTCTGATGCTCCTCCTTAAACATGGAGGGAAGTACATTTCTGGTGACTGACATCAGTTTGAGTCAACTAATGGCAACGCTCACGTGATGACTGACCGCCAGGCTGATGCACCAAGCCGCCGCCCTGCCCAGCACAGAGCCACGGCCAAGGCTGCAGCCGCCGCCACGGCCAGGCTGGCCTTTAGCACGGCGCCCGGGTGTCTGTTGAAACAAGGCGGGGCCATGAAGGCCAGCAAGGCCGAGGTCACGGTCAGGGTGAACAAGATGGAGACGGCCGTGTTGATGGCCACGATCTGACCAAACTTGGCGAAAGGCACAATGACACAGAAGAACAGGGGGACTGTAGAGATCGCCGTGGTGACAGCACTGGACACTATGGCGACGCCCACGTGGTTCACCGCCTCCAGAGTTCGCCGCTGCCTCTCGGCAGAAGGCTCCTGCACACAAAAACCAGAATAAATGCTTCAGGATCCAAATCCAACTCAAAATCATCAAGATTCTGTGATAAATTCTGTCTCCCGTACAAAGTTTTGTCCCGGCAGGAAGGACATCCCCTCCCCAGCCAACAGGTATCCCTCCACCAGGTGCAGACAGTAATCCACTGAAGATCCAACTAGTATCGACAGAGAAATGGCCTCCACTGCTCCCATCTCCCATCCCAGCCAGTACATGACAGCCACAACTAGACAGATCACTCCTGTTAAAGACAACAGACCATAATATATCTCCTCTCAACACCTCCAAATCTCCACACAGGGCTGCGTCTCTCACCTATGATTGTTACGAGCACCGGCAGCAGCAGCAGAGGATGTGAAGTAAAAACAGACACAGTCGCCACACAGATGGCTAGAGACAGCAGCAGGCTCCAGAGGGCACTCTCCACACCTACAGACGTCCCATTTCATCAAGTTAACACACTCAGAGTCTCCTCAGGAGGAAAAACAAAACCTTCACCTGCAGAAAACCCTTTCACTTGCCTATGATTTCCATAAAGATCTGCTTCCAGTGCTCACAGGTCTGGAAACCTCGCTGAAGAGCAGAGGACGGTGGGAGGCTGGCGAGCTGCTCCCGGATAAAGTTTTCCCACTGGAGGAAGTCAGAATAGGTCTGAAAGGAGGATTTGCCCTTGTATGTGGTCTTCGGAGGGGAGAAGTAGAGCATTAGGGAAGGACAGATTTTCATTTATGTGGAGGAGAAGCTTGAAGGTAAAAGCTCTTACAGATTCGAAGGCCATGGACAGCCAGCGGACCTTGCCTTCGTGCGTTCCCACCGCTCCATGGGAGAGCTGTCCCGGGAGCAGGTTGGGTTCAGGCAGAGAGTGGCACTCGGGATGGAGCAGGGGCAGGACAGAGGACAATTTGTTCCCTGAAGACAAGAAACAAAATATTTACCCTTTTCAAGGCAAGGCAGCTTTATTTGTAGCACATAGCACATTTCATACACGGAGGCATTTCAGTGTGCCCCTCTGATCAGTGGGGTACCACACGGCTCTATACTTGGACCTGTTTTTTTTCTCTTTTAAAAAATGTTCTAATCAATTTTTTTCAGCACCCTTTCCTTTAGATCTAGTAAACATATAATGTCATCATTTAAAAAATTGACTTGCATGCAATTTTTTGCATTGCAAAAGTTACATTTGTGTTTAAAAACACTTATTTCCATCGTTAAAATATGAGTGTTACCTGAGGGCAAGCACTGAGCCCCTCCTGGTTTCACGAGTTTTTTGTTTGCACCAACAGCTTTGCAGATTGTGCAAAGATGCCCCATTTCTTTGAAAATATCAAAGTTTGGATCCAAGATAACGCTGCCCTTTAAAAGAATGTAAACATGCATTATTGAGGTTAATAAATGATAAAGATAGTCCATTCATACAGCACATACAACACACTCACTCTCATTACCGCTAATAAGGTTGTCAGTGTGTCATAAAGACATGACACACTCATTCACACACCATCAGGAGCAATGTGGAGGTTTGAATAATAAAATGTAAATGACTCAGGTGTGACTCTCACCATGTCTCCGATTACGTGGTTTTCCATGTTTGCAGTTCGGTTTACTCCCAGGATCCCAAACACGAGGAAAACCATGGCCCCGGTGTCGACCAGTGGACGCACGGCTGGCCGGCCGCAGGCGCCCCCGCTGCACGGGTTGAAGCCAGATGTTGTGGATGGTTTTGTTTTGGCAGCAGATGAGGGATCTTTGAAAATAGAACAATTGCACAATTGTGGGGGAAAAAATCCTTCAGAATGCTTATTCATAAAGCTGCATTTGAACAATGTGAAATACTCAAATATGAAATTAAACAAGGCATTTAGTGAGATGGGTGCAGTGAGAAACCAGTCTGTCACAGGGCTAACAAACCATATTCTTGTTAATGATGCACTCACTGCTGGGATCAGGGATATAAAAGGCTCCTTGTGAAGGTCCATCAGGCTCAGAACTGAAGCCGCAACCGGGCGTTTTGACACACACTCTGCTGGGGTGAGGCCTCAGGCGGCACTGAGCAAAGTACAGCCTCCTAAAGCGACACAGCAGAGGTAAAATGATAGAAACTGACAATAAACGCACTTGAGAGTCAGTATTTAAGCTCAGAATTGCTCCTATTGTCATTTCACCTGCTGCTCTGCTGTGGAGATGCTGCGACATAAAAGGAGAACTCTGGATTCCAGCCATGGTGAGGTTCACACGAGCCAAACGTGATCATCCAGCTGGGGTACGGGCGGTACGCATGGGAAACACACACTGTCATTCTGGTGGTGTAATTGTTGTGGGGCTCACTAAAAGCCTATTTAAATGAAATCATTGCAAGCTGCTTTAGTGGAATATGTCACAGGGGCATTAAAAAAAGTCAGGTTGACTTTATTGCTCCCTAACCTGGAATGATGACACCTCCTCGTGCTCTGGGCTGCACAAACTCCAAGGAGACGGGACGCTGACGTTGAGGGAGAAACGGTAAATGGTTGTGGAGCCTCCTTGGGTGAGCTTTGATATGTACACTGTCAGAAAAGATCCTGTTCAGAAATAAAGCATCAGGAGATGTGTTTAAAACAAAGAGAAGGATTCTCGTGAGCTGAAAGCTTACCTGTTTGGTTGGTGTTTAGGTTCTGAGGAACAGTCGAGGGTGTCGTGCTGAACTGATGAGCAGAAAACCTAAAACCCGATGAGGAAGCGTGGGTGTAGAGCAGGTGGGGTTTTTCCATGAACACACCTACAGAACGGAACGTTTCTTTAAGACATGCTTCAGATCCCCTCATTAAATGTGTGTTTGTTGTCTCACCAGAGCACATGGGGCAGGAGATGCCCTGGCCACTGAGGTTGCTGCGCAGAGCCAGCAGGGTCTGGAGGTTTGTGTCTTGTCTGAAGAGAAGAGGAGCATGGGTAGCTGGCCTCAGGAGACAGCAGCAACCCACAGATAAGAGCAGGAGCAGGAGAAAGACACCTAGATGAGCAGGAAGGCAAACATGATCAACTAGAGAGGCATTTACCCCTAAAGAGGCACTTACTGTTCCACCTTAGTACCAAGCAGCGATCGCAGTAGTTTTACACCACTTGTATAAACATGAAAGGTTGTTTATTATTGTGTCTAACATGAGAAAAAAACATATATTAGAACAGAATGTTTTAAGTTCAGTAAACATCAGCTTCTTCTCTATCCCCTCTGATCAGTGGGATACCTCACGGCTCTATACTTGGACCTGTTTTTTTTTCTTTCTATTTTTAAATTTTTTAATCTATTTTTTTTGCCTGTTTTTTTACTTTGTATTCTTGGTTTTGTAATTTAAATAAAATGAAAAAAGACGTTTTTAGTTTCTGTTAAACCTCACCTAGAACAGCTTTCCTTTGCTTCACTGCTGGCTCAGCCACTAAATGCTTCAGGGCCCACTGGAGCTTAGTGCTCACCACACCCATGTGCTGCTGCCCCAGAGGGGACGACGGTGTCTCCACTGACAGGGACAGAACAGCTGCATCCCCGTCTGTGTCACAGGAGCCTGGTCCAGACAAAAGGGGCTTTAGTGATGCTTGAATAGTCACATTTTACAGCCTGAACTCATCCTCTTTCCAAATCATCACCCATCTAGTACAAGTGGAGTTAATAATCTCACCTGGCTCCATCTCCACCGACAGAAGCGCCACATCGTCATCCTCATCTGACAAAGGGCTGTAGCTCGCTGACAGGCCCAAAAACAACTTCACGCTTCAGAGAGAGAGGGGAGAGAGTTTAAGGCAAGAGACAGCTGAAGGGATTACATCTGCACTAACAGCACCTCACACTAAAGAAAGGAAATAACGCCTCACCAGTTCAACCAGGCATGTTCATGAGGCTCCACATACCGAGTCCAGATACACAGAGCGGCTGGCATCAGGACACACACCCAGAGCCAGGAGCAGCTGACGATGAGGGCCATGAACAGGCCAAAGTCATGCACGGCTGGAATCTGAGTGTCAGTTAAATGCAGCACAGCGTAAAAGACCTTGAAACATTCACTTTGTGCTTATCGTGTGAAATTGGCTGACTACTGCTGAGAGAGGCATTTCTGCTCATCCGCAGCAAAGGAATCCTTTATACTTCCTCTATAGATTCTATGAAACGCTGCGTCTCTGCTCTGTGATTACCTGAGAGAAGGTGTTAGCAGCGTAGGCAGCTGCGGTGGTGAAGGAGGTGAGGAAAGTGGCCCTGCCAGCTGTTTTCATGGTGTAGATCATTCGCTCCTGAGGCTGACGCAGGTGAGAGGCCTGTCTGAAGGTGCTGATGAACACAAATACATCATCCACCCCTGAGAGGTGAAGAGTAGAAACATGTCTAAATATATTCTGTGACTGATTGAGTGCAAAAATGTGAAAAAAACCCTCAAAGTTTTCAAGAACAGCTTCCTATTTTGTTTGCAGAGAGGGAATATATGAGAAAATCTTCACGCTGCTTAGCATAGCATAGCATGAAGGCTGTAATCAGGGCGTTCACATGTTGGTTTTGGCCCAGTTACTTCTTTAGGTTTCCACTATTTTGGTAACTTGGGGAGCTGCAGCTCATGTGGTTTAAAGGAGGATCGTGTGTTAGACTTCAGAGTCTGGAGCAGGAAATGTCCTGCAGACTTTAATAATTACCTCTGAAACAAAAATACACCTAAAGCTAATATTTCTTTGCATTTCTTATAAGTTAAAATCTTCTTCTGATATCTGACAGATCAAATACAAGATTTATTTCACTATTTACAACCAAAGTGTTATAAGATAAAGTGCATAAAAATTGTATTTTAAGGGAAATTTACTTGGTGCATCTATTTGTCTCTTATTAAACAAAAGTATTTGCAGCAGATTAATCTAGTTGGAAATAATATTTGGATCCTAAATGTGAAATATGACACTAAAAAGCTGTAACATTTTTTTCTGACACATAAGAGCCACTACCTGATGAAGAGCCTGATAAAATGTGCAAAACTGAAGAGAACCATAATATTTTTGTCACAACAAGCTGATCTAGAGGAGCACATTTCTAAGTGTCATCTTGTTCAATGATCATTAATAATTCCCCCACAGATAAAATATTAAAGTCATTCCAAATCATCAGCATAAATATTATAATATAAAAGCCCTTGAATGGAAACCTTTATCCTGAAGAATTATTTTTTTTAGTATTTCATGATTATTTTAAATGTTATCGCACAATGAACACCAACAATTTATTAATTTTGTTTTAACTATGAAAGGTTCCTCTGGGTAAAATTCACTTTAGAGCCCAAAAACTATAAATGAATAATTACATATATTAATTTCTATCAATTTATTATTAATTTATAATGAATAAAAGTGTTGAGAACAAAGTTAAACAGGTCAAATAACCTTTTGACACTCTGGTCAGTCATGTCATGGAACACGTCTTAGTTTCTACAGCTTACTAAAGAATAATAAACAAATAAATAAAGAAAGGACATTTAAATAAAATTCTAACTAAATATTATTATTATTACACAAATTTTCCATAATTAAACCTTGTGTTGCCCTGAAAACGTTAATTGAATTAATTTTTCCATGGTATGGATATTTAAGTGTTAAGAGGAGCTGGTAGGTAAACATTTGAACACAATAAGATGTTTTATTTCTCTTTGTTTCATGTCTTAAAGCAGAAATCCAGAGTTTTCCCACTCTCAGGAATTGTGTATGACATTTTAAAAATCCATAAAAGAGATAATCCTACCATGTACTGTGATATAATGTAGGCAATAGGTCTTTTTTTTTTTGCTGAGCCCCCCCAGCGTTAGACGTCCGCTTACGTACAGAGGTCAATAACTGAGCGTGTGCGCCTATTTGCAGTGGAACCTAGACTGATGAAGAGTTTGCGACATTTCTCATGGGCAAGTAAGTCATATATCTATGAATAAACAGCATAGTGTGAGAATAATAATTGCAAAACAATGTGTTTTAGCTCTGTTGGCCGGCTAGAGGTGTGTGTTCATGAATGAGAGGCGTTGCTTCCAGCTGTAATCGCAGTAGTAGATAAAGAATCTGACAAAAAAACTCAGGATATCTGCTTTAAAACTTAACTAGAAAAAGGCAGAGGCTTTAGTTCTCATCTTTACCAACCTTCCTCAAGAAAAACGATTAAGTGTTTTTAATACGCTCCATAAGACTTACCAATACCAATAATGACAAATGCTGCAACTCCGTTGAGGATGCCCAGGTACCTCACCCCAAAGACAACGTGGTACAGGAACAGAGCCATCAAACAGCTCAGACCAATGGCAGCAAGACCAAAGAAAGTCAAAAAGACTGCAAAAACACAACAAAGAGTCTGTAAACACTCATGTGTATTTATAGGTTTGGGTAAAATACGAAACAGCTTCTGTACCAGAGAAGGATGTGAGGATGTAGACGAGCACGGTGATGCAGACTCCACTGATGACAGCCAGCATCATATCGTTGTAAAACGTGTGTCTCACTTCATTATCAAACAGCTCCGTCCCCCCGTACAACACCTTCACCTGACTGCACACACACGTGCATATTTATAAACCTAATGATGAAAATACCCAACAGTGTGATTCAAACTCGGGCTGGTACTGGGTCTGACCTGGTGGACTGTTTGGTCAGTATGTCCGCGTACTGAACCACAAAGTTCTTGAAGCGAGTTCTCTGCTCGTCTGCTCGGTCCTGCAGGGAGTAGAAGGACGGCAGAGGAGCGCCGAAGTGGATCTCGCTGCGTAGGAGAGAGGAGGAGAGATGCTCAGGAGTCAGACTTTCATCCACGTACCAGTAGAACTGTGGGTGGGTGATGGCCAGACTCAGAGAGCCTACAACAAAGCACAAACAGGGTGAATCAGCAGTTTGGTTCTGGCTGTCACTGGGAGTCGTGGTTTAACTGGAGCCCACCTTGAATATCAGCCAGGTCTGGCCCCATGCCATCGTAGTAGATCTTCCCCCCTTTCTCACTGGGATAGAGGTAAGACAGAAGTGAGCTGGGTGGGGAGCAGTAGGACGGCCCTAATGGAAGATCCCTTAATATCTCCATGGGTTTCCAGCAGAACTGGTGGAACTGTGGGTGCTGCATGAGGAGACGCTCCACGCGGTGAATCGTCTCCAGACGCTCTGGAGTGAAGATGTTCTGATCACCGTGTCCCTGAGCTACAAACACCAGCTCGATCCTCCACAGAGCCTGGATCTGCAGGTAGTAATTAGAGGCAAACCTGGGCCTCCTAATGAGAGGAATGGAGGAATTTCCATCCCATAGTCCTGCTTCTGCTGCACTGGGACTCGACCTGTTCTTCACCTTTATTTCTGCCTGATCTAAATCAGACTCTGTCCTTGAATCTCTACCAGCTTTCATCTGATCATCTCCTGCTTGTAAAGTTCTGTTAGGATGAGCGGAGGACCTCGTGCCCTCAGTGTCCATGCGGCTGCCCAGCTTCTCCATCAGAAGCTCCTGCAGCTCCTCAGCCCCTACATCATCTACATCACGTCTCCGTCTGTCCCAGGACCCCAGCTGAGTCTTTACAGCAATGGTGAGGGCATCAAAGCGCTCCGCTGAGAAGTGACTGTGAACCTCAAAGGCACTGTAGGAGAGGTCTATGTCCAGAGGAGGGCAGTAGAGCAGCATGTAGGCAAACAGGGCACACGGGAGCAGGAAGGCCACCCCTAAAGCCACTCCGCTGGCCCAGGGCTGTGTGTAAACCCACCCTACTCCCCTCCATACCCCACAAACCCCAGCATTCCCAAATAAACATCCCTGTCCTGCAGCGTGTGTCACTCCATCCTCCTCCTCCTCTTCCTCCTCCTCCTCCTCTCCACTCCCCCAGCTGGTTTGAAACAACAGCGCCTCATCCTCCACATCCATTCTGGCACCTGTGAATGACACATTTGCACCACTTGATTATTACTCACTCACAGCTTTCTCTCTTTGGCTAAGCGAGCAGGAAATAGATATTGGAGCTGCCAACAGAAGATGCAAGCTTTAGATAAAATAAAGGAGACTTCTAAAAAGTTGAACAGAGCAGTGGCGGATCCTGGATTTTTCTGAGTATGGGGCCATGAAGGGGGCCAGAATATTTATAGAGGGGCCAACATCCTTACACAAGATTTCACGCTGGGAATTTATATTTGGCTCATTAGTGCCACTAGTAAATAAATGGCCTGTATGTGATTTAGCACCTTCTAGGGTTCTACAACCCCCCAAGGCACTTTACAACACAAAAAGTCATTCACCCACAAGTGGTCATGAGCTACAATGTAGCCACAGCTGCACTGAGGCAGCTAAGCACCACTGGTCCCTCCGACCACTGCAAGCAGGCAATAAGGGTTAAGCGTCTTGCTCAAGGACATAACAAATGCAACAGGCAGGGCTTGAACCTGCAACCCTCCAGTTATGGGGCAGGCAATTAACTCCTCTGCCACCATTGCATTGTTTGGACTTGGGATTGCACCCACCTATAATCTGGTCATCACACAAAGGACAGATGAGTGACAGAACAGAGGGGCCAATCAGATTTCAGCAGGGGCCAGTGGCTCATATCCCCCCAGGGCTGCCAATGGAGAGCAAGCAATGGCACGAGAGAATTAAGTTAGTCCTCAAACAGCTGTCAATCCAGGCTGGAGGAAATCAGAGGGGAAAGGGGGCTGATAAAGAATATTTGGCAGGACCCTGCTTTAAGATGCTACTCACACGAGGCTGGGTTTAAGCTGTGTTTTCATTCCCCTCTCTGTCAGTTATCATCACCTGGAGAGAGCCCACCGGTGGGTGTCTACATGTCAGGAGTCGAGGTGCAGCCGAGGCCGCTTTGCACCAAATTAAATCATCTCACTCGTCTAATTACTGACAAGAAGAGTGAGTGTGGTATTAGACAGAGCTGCGGGATAACAGCAGGTTTATCTCCCGTGATGGGCAGCCTTTGACTAATGGTGTCAATAGGTGCCACTTGTTTTTACTCTACTACACGCACCGCGATGCAGGCGTTTTGCATTCTGGTGGCAGCACGCGCGTGCACGCGCTAACTGCAGCAATTTATCTGGTCTCTTTAGAGTGGAGCTCTAAGGTCAGCCAGGTGAGGAACTGAATCGTGATTATGTGTGAAACAAAAGCTGAGCTCAACTCTGGAGCCAAATTGAAAAATCCATCATTAAAAATGGAGAATTTTCAATTTAGAGAGTTTAATAAACTAAATAAATGATTAGACTCTTTTCCTTTGAGGTGAAGATGGACTCTGAAAAGGCCTGGATGTGAATTGTAAAAGTTTTTATTATGCTTTAGAAGCTGCGTGAAGTTTATTTTAAATTACTGTTAAAACAGAGAATTTATTTCTTTTTGCAGCAGCTCTGTGACGAAGCCAGACTGCAGTTAGATGACGAAACAGCAGCGTATGGGTGTGTGTAATGGGAACGTCATTAAAAGCTTTTGCTCTTCACTTTCTGAGAGAGACAACTTTTCATGTCAAACGTCCACATGACTCTGATGTGCAAATGCTGTTTTAATCCACGTCTCTCCCTTTTAATGAAGCCTGATGTTAAAAAGCAAGAAGGTCACACTAAATCTAAACAAGAGTTGTTAGTTTGGTTTTATTCATTTTCATGTTATCATAATGATCCTGCAAGGTCATCTGTGCACAGGTACACGGAGAGTGCACGTGAAATACTGCCGGCTCTATAGGAAGACCGATTCATATAGGGGGTTAAAACAAATATGCAAATGCTCAGTCACCCACTCAAATGTAGCTGCATCTATTTCTAAAACAACAAGGACATAATCCCATTCGCTGGCTGTGGTCTGATGCCTGAATTATTGGTCATCTGCAACCATCAAGGGCCATTATTCTGAAATGAGCTCTGTCCTGTTTCTCTCTGTGATGCAAAAGGTCTCTGCTGCAATCAGAAAAAAACAATTACACGACCCATCCTGGAAGAAAACTGGAGATATTCTGTGTTTACATAGAAAGAAGCAGCTTATCTAGGTAATTAGATTTATTTAATCCCATTAGGTTTTATTTCTGTGTTGTTCTAACGATTGTTCTTGCATTGGCAGGAGGAGTGGAAAAGAGGAGAGGAGTGGAGGGGATGAAAAGAGAGGAGGAGAGAGGAGTGGAGAGGAGAGAAGGAGAGGAGATTAGAGGAGGAGAGAGGAGTGGAGAGGAGAGAAGGAGAGGAGATTAGAGGAAGAGAGAGGAGTGGAGAGGAGGGGAGAGTAAAGAAGAGAAGAGGAGGGGAGGGGAGAGGAAAAGAGAGGAGATGAGAGGAAAGGAGGGGAGAGGAGAGGAAAGGAGGGGAGAGGAGAGGAAATAAGGAGAGAGGAGATGAGAGAAGAGGAGGAGAGAGAAGTGGGGGGAGAGTAGAGAGGAGGGGATAGGAGAGAAGGGGAGTGGAGGGTATGAGGGGATAGAAGAGGAGAGGTGGAGAGAAGAGGAAAGGAGGAGAGGAGAGAAGTGGACAGGATATGAGAGGAGAGAAGAGGAGAGTAGAGGAGGGGACAAGGGGATAGAAGAGGAGAGGTGGAGAGGAAAGGAGGAGAGGAGAGAAGTCGAGGGGAGGAGAAGAGAGGAGGAGAGAGGAGGGGAGGGGAGAGGAGATGAGAGGAAAGGGGGAGAAGAGAGGAAACAAAGAGAGGAGAGAAGGAGAGGTGATGATGCTGTGATGACGATGGGAAATCCTCACGATCAAATCTCAGAACCTGCTCTTATCTCACATTTATTCATCATTACTAATGAGGAGGTCTGCAGCTGCATTTCTGTCCTCGTCAGCAGTGATTAAATCAAATCTGACACTTAAAAAGCTTAGCTAAGTTTCTGGACATCACTTAGTCCTCATTAATCACTGCTCTTTGTAAACCTCCACCTGTTTAACAACACCTGCAGGTACAGAGGGATCCACAGCCTCAGGGACGCGTCCTCACCTCTCATTCATGAGTCTGCCAGTCCTTCCTGAACATTTAACCTGTTCCACAACAATCAGAACAACGTACAGCTGCCAGCACCGCAGAGCCTGGTATATCTAATGTGTTTACGAACCCCACAACTGTTCAACATTGCCACCTTTCTGCAGAAATTAAGAGGAAACAGTTCATTTAAACCCCGCGCAGGTGTGGATTAAAAATAGAGTGCAATTTGACAACCTCTGTTGGTGATTTATTGGTGTAAAAGCTGTCTCCCGGCTAATACAGCCATGCTGTTCTTATTGTTGCAGTTATGTTGTCAAAAATGAGCCGGATAAATGCATGCAGGGGCCTGAAAGGATCCAGTGTGCAGCTTCTGGCTGAACTCTTCCTCCTCTTGTTTTATGTTGTGAGACTGGAAAACCGTGCTTGTGCCGATATTCAGCTCAGTCCAGGTCTTTTTCCTGTACTTTAGTTTTTTGTATTTTAAATTTTCAGCTGGTCGTGATGCACCTGCCTGTCAGCTGCATGCAGGGAGGTGTTTTGTGCTGTGATTTTCTGTCTGAGCTGTCACGTTCACAATAGAGATAATGAACTATAAACTGTACTTGACCCTTTTTTAAAAAAAGATTTCTATAGGCCTAGACCGATGTTTACATTCATCACAAACGTTATTGATGAGATTATCTGTTCTGTTTAACATCCAGGCATTTTGGTGCACATCTTGTTCTTTTCACGTTTGTGTTCCCTTGTGGCCTTTTGGGAAATAACTCTGGGTCAAATTATTGATTTTGCCTGCTTGAAAATGTCTCTCAGCTTCCAGAATGTAGTTATAATTATTTACAGTTAGTGGCTTTCCTTTTTGGTTGCTTGTTTGATTTGAATTAATGGCAATCTTTACCTTGACCAATAAACTGTCCAGGGGGGATAAATGAAGAAGCCCAGTATAGATAGAAGGAGGGGGACAGAGGTGGGTGTGCAGCCACTTTGCTAAAATCTGGAATTGATCTAAAACTTTTCTCCGCAGCGTGTCTGGGCTCTCCCTTAGCGATAGGGTGAGAAAGGGTAATCCGGAAGGGGCTTGGAGTAGATCCGCGGCTCATTGAGAGGAGCCAGCTGAGGTGGCTCGGGCATCTGGTTAGAATGCCTCCTGGACGCCTCCCTGCTGGTGAGGTTTTCCGGGCACGTCCAACTGGGAGGAGACATAAAGAAAGACCCAGGACACGCTGGAGGGACTATGTCTCTCAGCTGGCCAGGAAACACCTTGGGATCACCTGGAGGAGCTGGCCCAAGTCGCTGGGGAGAGGGAAGTCTGGGTCTCTCTGCTCAGGTTGCTGCTGCCCCTACGACCCGACCCCGGATAAGTGGAGGAAAATTGATGGAATTTAGTCTGGATAGGATGATCAGAACTGACCCGGGAATCACCGAGGCACAGGTCTGCTTCCATCTGGAAGCCGCTACCAGTCTCACCAGTCCCTTCTTCACAGTCACTGCCTTAAAGACCCATTAAAGGCTCCAGCTGACCACATTAAGGAGACAACAGCCACCTGGAGGAAAGCTGAGGAGTCAGAAACTCTGTACCAGCTTTGACCACGATGGTGGAAACATCATGGTTTGGGCTCGTTTGCTGCCACTAAACCGATAATTATTTTAAATTCTAACTGTGAATGTTAAGTGATAATTTTATCTAATTAAGACAACAAACAAAACCTAAATAAGTATAATTATCCTCTTACGTGTTCATCCTGTAGACTGAGTGATCGCAGAGCCTCTTATGAGTCACTTCTCTTGATTTCCATCTCTCTCTCTCAGCTGCCCTTTCCCTCCTTCGTTCCCACAAACGTTTCTCTACATCACTATCTTTACCACAAAGGACAGGAATGTTTTAACCTTCGCTCCTGGCAGCAGCGAGAATAAAAAATCCCCCTTCCTCAGCTTATCTCCTCTCCATCTCATCCCATATGGATATCACATTCAGCCCCATGTAAACCCAGCCAGAATTCCACCCAATTTACAGGAGCATTGATTTCACCACCGCTGCTCCATGAATATAGTTCCTATGCATGAGCGAGCACAATGTTTAGACTGGATGTGCTTCTATTTCTTTTTCCCACAATGGAAATCTATGGTTTAAGTGTAAACCTCAGTTCCAGCTAGAGGTGTTCATTTCTCATGCTGTCGATGGATTGTTGTTCTCAGATGTGTAAAAGCAAAGCCAGGTGCTCGGCGAGTGAAGCATTCTGGGGATAAAATATTTATTATTTCCTGCTCTTCTGATTAAAATCGAATCTTCTAACAACTCTGACGTTTTTTTTATTCTCCTTATTGGCAAAATAATTACACTGAACATAATGAAACCAATTTACCCCAAACTTTTATTGATTTATTAAAGTGTTGAGTTTCATTTTATGAAATAACTGAGCGCCTTTAATTAGATTTCATCAATAGGAGAGGCAAGAGCCGAACAGGTCCTGATCAGAGCAGATGTCTGCAGCACAGAGGAGACTTACCTACCTGAGGCTGATGGAACAAGAATCACAGGTGGAGCATTCAGGGCCTGGTGGTCCACTTCTCTTCTGTTGAACTTGTGCTCTGCAGCTTCACCTGCTCCACGCTCTGATGTGAAAACAAACCAAAAAAAAAAAAATTTTTTTTAATCAGTTATGATGATAGTTAATAACTAATCAGGGGGGAGATGCATCCCGAGAGAGCTCTTGTCCATCCTCACTCTGCAGGAATCTTTTTATTTTCACATTGTGTTGATTTCCTCTCCTTTCATTCTCCCATGTCCTCTCTGGTCCTCCCTCCCCTCCTTTCTTACCCGGTTGTCGAGGCGACAGAGTCAGTGAGAGACATTTCTTCCCAGAAGCTCCCCTCTTTCTCTCTCTCCTCCTAGTGGCTTTGTTCAGCCTGCTCTGCTGACTGGCTCAACTGCCTGTGAAACACAAGGAGGGAACCACTCCTGAAAAACCTCGGCACACATCCGTTCACAGGCAGAATCCATACGGAGGGAATTTTATATCTATAAAGATGTCCCTTTGAAGGAATCGGTCCTTATTCGGCTGATTAGAGGGGATTCAAATGTTGATTTTGCTAGGATGCTGCAGCTGAGACCCCTCTCATCACGCTGGAGATGGTATGGTCTGGTCCAGTCTCAGTTGGTGGGGTGTGAGGGTGATCAGAATAACTGGCTACAGTGGAAGGAAAGGACAAGCAATTTAAAATGATCACCTGATAAGAGTTTAGAGCTTTTTCATCTTGGGGCGGTTAAATCTAGATGAAACGAGTCTGGTCCGTCTGGTTCTGTGTAATAAATCCATTATGACTACTGTGTGTGCAACACCTCTATTATAAACAGATCTGACTCGTCACGCTTGCTTGGCAAAACATAAAAAACCTGACTGTAGAGGCTCTCATCTAACATTAATGGCCGTCTCTTTGGGTTTCCTTAATCACATCCATCCCTTCTTTAACTCTGCTCATGGGTAACGTGGATCACCTCTGCAACCATTAGTGATAATCCAAAACAAACCAGGTTTAGATGCAGGTGTTTATGATCCTGATGTGTTTGCTAACCTTCCATCTTCATCCTGAGTGTTTAAGAGTGAAAAAAACAACACAATCCTACATCTAACGCTGCATCTCTGAGATGCCAAAGAAATAACAACCATTTTTTAACCAAAACGTGTTCGTTGTTTCAGTTTAATGAGGAATTCTGAACATTTATCACAATTATTGGCAGGCAGGAACTCAAAGGCAGTAGACACCATAAATTACATTTAAATAATACAAAATATACATTTCTTCCCTCCTGCACACATGCATACTAAACACACACACATGCAACCTTAACAGTGGTGTAGACAGAACAAGATCGGTGCGATTATGATCCAATAAATAATAATAAAAAACAGATCTTCCTGAGAAAAGCCTGATTCTGAATAGCTGCTGCTGCGTGAAGCGAGCGACATTTAAAACTCAGAAAGCTGTATGATTAAAGATCTTCAGCTGAGCAACGACTAAATGATGCAGAAAGGTAAGGATGTGTGTGTAGAGCTGGGATTGCACGCAGGAAGTAGCAACCTGAGCTTTTTGTTCTTGGGGCAGTTAAGGTGTGCTGAGTCTGGACACCTTTAAAATGCAGCTAAAGTTTTTTTTTGCTTCAATCTTTAATTTTTTCACGTTTTATGATCTTTTTTTGTTTTTAATGATCTTTTAATCACGTTTTAATTTTGATGTGATTTTCTTTGTGAATCACTGATTTTTTTCTATATAAATAAACTTAAAATGGGAAATTGAAACGAGCTTGATTTAAAGTCTGACAGATTCCATCTTTTTATGCATTTAAGTAACAGCACACCCGACTAAAATACTGCAAAGTATCGTTCAAATTGATGCAGGAGCTTTTTAAATATCTGAGACAAGTAAAAGCACACTGGGACGGTTTCAGCAACTCCTTATTGACAAACCACAAAAATGTAGCGGTTTTGAAGCTCTGAATGTGCTGATATGTAAATTTGTCTCTGACAAATAAAACTGATATCGATCAGCCCTACAGAGATGGAAAAGCAATCTGCTGACGGGGTTTTTGACTTTAGTTCTATTTGTGCTGAGTAGAGGAGAGCTGCAGCATTGATTCCTACAGAACTTCAGCACCTGCTCAAACGGGCCCAGAGGAAGTCTGAGAACACGGTTAGATCTGGGAAAAAGGAGCTTAAATAATCCACATTTGATTTACAGTCATTCCACAAATACAGCAAAGAAACTTTTTCATGATTCTAAAACATTTTGTTCATGGCTGACTTTTTCACATTTCCACTGTTGGCCTGTGGGTTTGATGAATTTTCTCTCTCTAATACCCGCAGCCTCCATGGTAACTCATAAAGTCATGTGATTGGTCCATGAGCTGTGGTGCTGCCACACACACACACATACAGTAAACACAAACACACTCTCATATTCTCAAACATCCTCTAACAAAGTCTTCTGCTACCACAGATGGGTCTCTCGGATCTCAGAGATGATGTTATTGGCTTTCTTGAGAGCCTAAGAGGAGAAAAATAAACATTTCAGAGGGTTGTTTAGGTATTGGATTTAAAATTGGAGATTAAAAAAACAAAACTGTTCTGTTTTACCTCGAGCATTTGCGCGACCTCTGTTCGCTGCTGAGCGGTGTCCTGCGACTCGATGAGCAGCTCCTGAAGCAGAGGCTGCTTGTAGAGCTGACCCACCAGCTCGCTCTGCAGATGCTCCTTCACGTGGTTCACCAGGAAATGCATCACTGTCTTTGGCACACTGCAGATCCAAGTCACAAGTCAGAAAATGACTATCAGAGGCGAAGCGTGTGTTTTTCTGGATCAGTTCCAGTCAAATTAGACCTGTCTTGGATGCTTTTGCGAACGATGAGGAAGTAGCTCTTGATGAGCCGCTGGATGACCTTGCAGTCCCTCTGCTCCCTGGAGGTCAACTTGCGGGATGCAGGCAGCGACTGGAAGAGAGAGGGCAAAGTTAAACTTTGACAGCCTGCAAGATGCAAATCCTAAATGTTGTCTCCTCCTAATGATCCAATCACTCACTGTGTCAAGGAGGTTAATGGCCTGGCCTTTGCTTGGGCTGCCAAAGCCTGTGGCTGGAGTTTTCTCCTCCGCAGCCTTCTCATTCTTCCAGTGTTTCCCTCCATCAACGGCCTCTGCCTGAGAGACAGAAATCCACAAAAGTCAAAGGGTAAAAGCAAACTTGGCTGAGGCTGGTAACCTGATAAATAATGTTTGGATATGAAACATATATAGATCCATGCTTTCCACAACGCAGCTGTTTTCTGCTCAGAATGAATGAGGGATGCAAAAAAACGCTGCAGGAAACAAACAGAAGAACAGACTACCTGCTGACTGTTGACAGATGCTGAGACCTGTGCTGCATCTGTGAAGTCTGGGTGTTTCGTGTTGATGTAGGCGAGCTCTATAGCCACTAAATTATGCACCTAATGCAGAAAAAGTATCCACATCATGATTAGGACTTGGCTGTTTGATGTAATTAATATGAAAGATTATCTCTGCAGAGCTGAGGATTACCATTTCATTAGTAATCGGCAGGCGCTTCCTCAATAATCCAGTCACCACTTCCACAATAGAATCGTGCAATTTGGGAAATCGCAGAAGCTCCTTGAATAAACAAAGGGATGCCACTGTCACGATCAATGCAGCAGGGCTTGAAACCACTGATGCGTTTAAGTGAATCATTATTTCTCAGCTAACCTGCGTACTAAAGGAGGAGCAGTGCTGAATGATCCTCTGCAGCTCTTCATGAACGAGCTCCACACAGCGGAGGCTGGGCTCCTCCAGACGCTTCATCTGCCGCTTTACCAGCAACTCAAACGACACCTCGGGCACAAACAGAGCAGGCCGTGGTCCCTGCAGGGCAAACACACACACATTCAAACACCAAGTCTATCATTACACCAGGTATTTCTCTAAAGGAGAACACCTGACCAGAGTAAATTTGCGCCAACAGAAGCTCACCGTAGCATTGCGGATGGCGGTGAGGATATCCAGATCACTCAGACCTCCCAGGGGGTCGATGGACTGCAGCGTGCGGCCAAAAGTCTCGTGGAATATGTAACAGATCCGAGCACCGCCGCAGCTGCAGAGAGGAAGGGTTCAGCTGTGGCACCAGCTCCGTCTTAATGGAGCTCAAATTAAACGCATTCAGCCCAAAAGGGTCAATATTAGCGCTGGACACTTTCAAATGAGTTAATCGCCCGGTAGTAGGAGAGTTGAAGAGATGAAAGTCCCAAAAGAAGATGCTGATACCACTTCCATTTACACTTATATTACCCTGAGGACACTACAAACACCCCACTATACCAACTCAAGTTAATCGCTGATTCATGAAAAAAACCAAACTAAATAATTTATTTCACATCACTTCCTACTCGAGCGAGGTGATACTCACAGCTCTGATGTTTGGATGTGCGTGGCCGTTCCCTCTATGGTGTTGCAATAATCGCTGGCAAACTTGGTGACGATCTGCAGCAGAGTGGCACTTTGGTCCTCCACGGGCTGACCGTAGCTGTTGAGCCGTGCCTGGTACTGCGCGCTCAGCACGGTCACTCGGGTTTTCAGCTCTGGCAGGCAGTCACGGATATGGTGCATGAGTAGTCTGCTCAGAGTTTTGGCCAGATAGCGTGAGCCAGAACGGGATGCGAGCGAGGGGTAGTAGCGCTGCAGGAAGGCTTGTTCATCCTTCATCGTGTCCTCCAGGCTCTTCTGGGTATTGATGTCATGCTGGCTCCTGGAAAGAACCAAAATAATTGGCTTGGGAACGTTTCCAGGGTAACAAGAATGTGTGACAGAACGGACACTGCTGATGAACACAACAGAGGCTTAACATTTCAGAAATGAGCTCATTATTTCAAACCTGTTAACCACCCCAATAATCCCGAGCCTGACGGGAATGACTCGACCCAGGAGGACCTCCAGGGCGTCCGTTCCCGCATCCATCAGGTCCAGTTTGCTGACCACCAGCAGTGTTCGACGGCCTGACAGATACAAACAGGCAGTGAGAAAACGTTCAGTGATAAATGACAGATACACACTTCATGTTTTCAATGGGATGGATTTAAAGGAATAAGAAGGAAAGGGTTTTCTTACAAAAATCACAAGGTGCTTCACAAGCGCAAGAACACAGAAGACGCAAGAAATTTGGATCCTTCTAACAAAACTTACATTAACTATAAATTATCACAATATAAAATACTAAATAGTCTTGAACATAATATAATTAAGTCCAATTGTTAATTATAAAACTGAATAACTGTAATAAATGGGTACTTAACAGAATGAACTACAAACAGGAAACATTACACAAATCTTAACTATTTAAATGTCACTTTGTGATATAGAACAAGACCCCAATCAAATCAAAATGTTTGATTGCAAACTGATGAGGATCTCAGTCTTATCTTCATTCAGCTGTAGAAAGTTCCCAGCCATCCAGGTTTAAATAGAGTCTAAGCAGCTGTGCAACAGCTGCAGCTTAGACGTCTCATGGGGCTTAAAGGAGATGTACAGTTGAATGTCATCTGCATAAAGATAGTATGAGATTCCTTTAAGACAGGGGTGGGGAACCCTGGTCCTAGAGGGCCGGTATCCTGCAAGTTTTGGTTGTAACCCTGCTTCAACACACCTGATTTCAATTAGCAGGTGATTAGCAGGCTTCTGCAGAGCTTGATGAGTTGCTGCACAGGTGATTCAAGCACTGAATCAAGTGTGTTTGAGCAGAAAAACCACAAAACCTGCAGGATAGCGGCCCTCCAGGACCAGGATTCCCCATCCCTGCTTTAAGAGCTCAGCATGTGCTGGAGAGGAATCAGATAGAGGAGGAAATGTAGAGGGCCCAGCACAGACCCTTGTGGGACACCATGGGTGAGGGAGGTGGAGGAGGACCGAAACTTGGAGACGGCCACAGAGAAGGAACGCTCAGACAGATAAGAGGAGAACCACTCCAGAGCAGTTCCTGATAGGCCCACCCAGTCTCTCAGCCTATCCAAGTAGCAGGTGATGGTCAACAGTGTCAAAGGCTGAAGTCAGGTCCAGCAGAACCAGAACAGTGCCCTGTATCACTGTGAGTCATAATGTCATTAGAGACCCTGAGAAGAGCTGTTTCAGTAGAATGAGCTCTACGGAAACCTGACTGGAAACTATCGTAGATGTTAATTTCATCAAGAGCAGCTGTGAGTTGTTTAGCCACAACCTTTTCCAAGATCTTGGAGATGAACGGGAGTTTAGAGATGGGTCTGAAGCTGCTATGGAGAGATGGATCAAGATTGGGTTTTTTAAGAAGCAGATGGATTACAGCATTCTTAAAATAAGCAGGGACCTGACCAGAAACCAGAGGAGCATTAATTATAGTGTACATAAAGATTACAGAAGCAGGATTTGAACCCAGATACAGCTATACTCCACATCAGTCACTGTATACAAGCACTTCCATAAGATCCTGTCATCCTCACTGATTATTATTATTATTATAAATGTTTATTATCGATTGATCTACTCTTAAAAATGCATAATGACCACAAAGTTAATTTTTAAAGTGACTGTTAACTGTAAAGACTAACAGCCTCAGTGAATTAAACTCTTCCTACATGATTAATAATTTAAAATGCACTTAAGCTGAAGACACGTTGGCTGATATGCAAAAGGAGAGAGAAAGCAGAACGTCTAACCATCTGGATCAACTTCACGAGCCAATTTCAGAGCATCAGAGGTGGCCAAGTCAGAGTTGGCAGGGGACACAGCCAGGACGAGGGAGTTTGGATTAGAGATGAAGGATAAGATCATCTCCTGAACTTGAATCTCGATGTCTTCTGGCTGATCTCCAACAGGAACCTGAAGAGATAAAGGTGACAGTCATCACCACAGGACACAAAATCCAATCAGCACTGATGAGACTCGTGTCTGCTTACCTTAGTGATCCCAGGTAAATCAACCAGAGTGAGATTTAGAACATTGGGGGAGAAAATCTTTAAATATATAGGCTCAGGACTGATTCCCTAGAAAAGATGAAAAAGAATAATTTAACATTAAAGTCAAAAGCAAAAGTTTCTGGCGTTGCATGTCCACACAAGAGCAAAGTTGGCACCTTGTTGTCACCCAGGCTTCGCTCGGTCTCTGCTACAATTTCCTGACGGATTTCCTGAAAATCTGTGAAGATCTAAAAGACAGGAAAAAGAACGGAACGTCAAATAAACTCAGCACAGATGACCAAAAACAGGGTGGTGACATGCTCTGAAACTTCAAGGTAAACACACCTGGTTCTTGCAGTGTAAGAATGTGCCCCATTCTTCAGCTTTTACACCTAAACAAACAGGAGTGAGTGTTATTTACTTAAAAAATAGATATTGGGTCACAATGTGAACACAAATATTACAAATCCTCTACCGAGTTCATGCTAGAATTATTGAAACATGAATGAACAAAAAGGGTTAACAAAGGAATGAATTAGGAAAGTCCAAAGATAAGTTCATGCAGAATTGTTCTGAGACCTGGGTAGCTGTTTTTGGAGTTTTGTTTAACCCCATTTCCTAAAAGTAGAGGGAAGAAGAAGAAAAAAGGCTGTGTGTTAGCAAAGATCAACAAGAAAGAAGCAGTTTAAGTCTGAGCACCATCCATGCCTATTTTATAACAGCTGACTGCTCGTGCTTATCTAAAACTATAGATTTATAGCTGGGTACCATTCTCAACCTTTAGCCGCTCCTTCAGGGGAGACACATTAACCAGCTGCAACACCAGAGGTCGTCTTGTGACGATTCCTGATCCCCGAGGCAAGAAGTCCCGTCCCACCAGACTTTCCAGCACCGAGCTTTTTCCACTGCTCTGTTATTATGACACACAAGGTAATCAATGGACACAGACAGACATCTGCAAGGTTTATCATAGAGATGTTTTGTACTGTTTTCCTTTCAGAATAATTTCAGTTCCTGATAACTGAAGGCAAAGTATTATTTTACTTGTTTCATTTCTTGATTTTTGTTCTCTGACTGACCTGAGATCCAACCACAACTATCTGGGGAAGCTGTATGATCTCTGCTCCAACAGTCAGAAAGACTTCCTGCAGCCGGTTGATGGTGGGAATCAGAGTTTCCATCCTTCCAGTAACACTGGACACACCTACTGAATGTGTAAAATGAGCTGAAAGGAAGTAACACAACTGATTTGACATAGTAAAGAATAAAGAAGAGAATAAAAACGTGACTGTGGAGACTGGTATCGCAAAAGCTTGAAATAAAAGTAACACTTTTCTAAGGAAACAGTTGTTGCTACATCACAGGGGGAAGTGGTCCTGATGAGAGGGGTTGTAGCGCCCCAGCCCCCTTCAGAGTAACACGATATAATACACTGATTATTAGGATTAAAATAGCTTATAATGGTAATGAGCCAAGTCGTATTTAACCATGCGATAAATGGTGGCATCAGAGTGACTAGGTTTTAGCACAAGCTAGCTCAAGACAGGAAGTAAGTGATGTTGAAGCTTTGTGCTAAGGCTAGTTTAGCCGCCAAAAGAAAACCGGTGTTTTATACTCACCTTTCAACAAAAAACCTCTCTTATCCAACTTGTCTGTTTCTCATACTTCAAGAGGAAAGAAGTGAGTGTTCAAATAACCTCATTTTAGCCGAAATTATATCCAATATTAGCAGCAAAATGTCCAGCAGGTCGGTTAACCAGAGGATTCTCTATCAATCTGATTGGTCACAAAGTAGACGTCACGAGCCTCCTCGTTCAGCTGATTGGTTAAGGAGCATAGTTTAGTCCCGCCTTCTGAAGTCCCATTTAAAAGATTTTATATTTCTTTGCTGAAACATTTTTCAAAATGACCTTCAGTCCTTTTGAGAATTTAAAATAATCAGTCAAATAAAAACATGAGGAAATTTGACATTTATTTGTTTTAATGTTTGTTTGTATAAACATATTTACAGATCATACAATGACCATCAGTAGGTTATAGATAAAACATGGCGTTCTTTTTCCACAAACCCTAAATAGAAAAAACCCAGTCATCACTTAACACAGACGCCAATAATAAATACGGTCCCCTGGGATTTGTAGCAGCCAGAAAACACATGAAAACAACAGCATGAATGGATTCCTTTGTGTTCAGATACGGTGTGATCAGGCTGTGTCATTACTTAACCATTAATGATAAGAGCCAGAGCAAAGTGGACACGTTTTCTGATCCAAGTCCTTTCTACGAGAAGAAAAAAAGAAAAGCCGAGATAATCAACTGTCACTGTTATCCATGTTCACTCAGCCACAGATTAGGCGTGCACACACACGCACACACACTCACACCACCAGGGAATCTCTGCAAATGAATAACATATTGTATTTTCCACAGCCTCACACTCTAAACACTGCTTGCATCTTCAAGCACTGAGTGTCACCCCAAAAATCAATCAGAAAATTTAGTTTTAAGTCATTGATTTATTAGTCCATGTATGAGGCGTCCATGCCCTCGCCATCCGGGTGAAGCAATCTCCCCGCCAAGCGTTCAATGTCATCAAGGCTGAGCTGTCGGAGGGAACGCTCGTAGTCCTTAATAAAGAAAAGGGGGAAACAGAATTAAGTAAGTTTGTTCCAAACAGTAATTACTTGTCTTGTGTGGAAGGGTTAGTGTATATAATCTAATTAGATGTTCACAGTGCCAAAAAGAAGGGCTCTAAGCTGATGATTAATGCACAATCTTCTCTCAGCACAACTCTGTTATTGATACATTCGTTAAAATGAACTAAGGAAAACAGGAAATAAAAATGTCAGACTCAGCAGTTCCTTCTGGTTCAGCAGGCGCAGAGCAAGATAGGAGGGTGCGATTTGTTAAAAAATAAACAACTACTGGACAAACATAAAATACTGAGAATGCTACTGAGCCCTAGAGGGGACATAGGAAAATAAAGATTTTTTCATATCCCAAGAAGCAGGATCCCAAGATTATTTTATATAAACAACCTTGAAATCTCCCAAAACAA
This sequence comes from Aphyosemion australe, assembly GCA_006937985.1. Taxonomy (NCBI): domain Eukaryota; kingdom Metazoa; phylum Chordata; class Actinopteri; order Cyprinodontiformes; family Nothobranchiidae; genus Aphyosemion; species Aphyosemion australe. Next base: position 80,418 of record SSNS01000094.1, read on the forward strand.
AGTCGAGACCTCGCAAAAAAATAAACTCAAGAACTCTCAAAACAAAGTGGGGATTAGGACTGAATGATCTTTCATCTTGTGATCAAAATTGTGATTTCAAACAAAGCGGTCATGTGATCGTCAAAGCAGTGTTTTTTCTCAGCGCTCATGACTGATCCAGGATCTGTTATATCAACTATAATACATATCCAGGCTTTTCCCCAGGGTTTAAAGTGTAACTGTGGTAGCAGCAAGCACCAGCGGGGGGTGCAGTATCCCGATGCTTGAGCTGACAAAGACACATTTGGTCATTTTTCCTGTTTTTTTCTTCTTTTTGTGGAGCTGCTACAGCCAATTTTATCTATTGCTGGGGTCACCTGTTGCTAATTTTTGTCCCCCTACTTGCTTCCTGCAAAAACAGAAAGGGCCTTACCGTAATAACATTAGCTGGACTTAAAAGTGAAACTTTTCTTCTGTAAAAAACAATTTGAATTTTTCTAATGCCACAAACCACTGAGTTACAGGAAAGCAAAGAACACATTTAAAATGTGTCGGAGTTCAGTCGTGTTTTTGTTTTAGTGCATGCTTGTTTTGAAGCATTATTAGCGTATTAGCTTTGATGTGTTGATGGTATGATGCGATTTTCCTGTCATGTTTGTAAATGCTACTTCACATTGTGAATATTGTGCTGAAGCTTGATTTGAATAAAATCATGAATCAAATTGAAAAACGCAGATTCTGCCAGAAAAAAACAAACAACGTAATTCAATCTTTTCCTAAAATTGTTCTGCCCTAGTTGGGATCTTGCAAAACAACATCAGGATCTCCAAAAAATGTTTTCTGTCCCCTCTGGAACTCAGTATAATGCACACGCAATGTTAGCTTAAAATGTGTAAAATATGCACACTTTTAAAAAATGTCCTAAAAATGTAATTCAGCCTGTATTTGATGCCACTATTAATATCTGCTATCCTCCAGCTTGTCCACAGAGGCACACATTTATTACAGGCAGGTTACCATGTTTAAAACAAACAGGTGATGCATTTACCTTCATAAGCTGCTCGTGGACTTTTGCTGCATCTGCTGGACTGAAGTGCCTGGCGAGTATAGTGGACACAGTTTGCCACACTCCTGCCTGCGTGCTGCTGTTGCTGCCACTACTACTGCTGCTGCTGCTGGGCACTCCACTCCAGTCCACCAAAGGACGGGCAATCAGGTGCAACTTAGCCTCTGGTCCAATGGAGTAATGACGCAGTTTGTGATCATCTGAAGGAAAGAAATATTATATGTATTTTGTTACAGTTGTTGGAAATATCTAAATTCAATTCTCAAGCAAATCTACCTGCAAGCAGTCTTCCTTTGTAGAGTAACCGCTGCCGGTTTACAGGTACCTTCAGTTGCTCGAACACGAGCTCCTTCAGTGTAGAGACTTTGTCATTTTCAGAAACCTAAAAGATCAACAGCACAATGATTTACTGACAGGCTTCTTTAGATTTCTCTATTTTCATGCCTTCCCTGTCTTCCCTCTCCTTTATCTTGCTGTCTGTTACCCAGATCTCACAGAATTCAATCTCCAGGGATGTCTGAAATCCGCAAAATTATCCACATTACATGCACGGGCTTATCTTTGTGCAGGAGTCTTTTCTGGGTGCAAGACTTAAAACGGGTGTGTGTGGTACATCATTATTCACAGAGACGCAGATTAAAAATAAAAGTGATGGATATTGTTTTTGTCTTGACAGATAATACGATACGGAGGTGGGCTTTAATAAAACAACCAATAAATCTGTGTCACACGTCATTTTGTCCCTATTTAATAACTGTTCTACTACTAGACGGTTTCATGTTTTTCCATGTTTTGCTGAAAAGATTGCTTTTTGTTTTTTCTCTCACATTTTTCACTCACATCTTAGAGGGAAAGACGGGGGTCTTGTTTTCACCAACCAAAAGATGCATTTTTTTATTGCATGAAGCTTAAAATGCACACATAGGCATGGCTGTGCAAAGCAATCTATATAATGTGTTCATTGATTTTAAAAATACAAGTAAAAGGCCTAATTAAGAGATCTATGTTCTCTCCCCCATAAACAACACCTAATAAACAAAACTTTAAGCAAAAGCAGCATCATTATTTATTTATGGTTTAGTTTAGTTTGGGTTTATTGAACAAGGACAGCACAAAAGACAATGTTATGGGCAATGCAACCGTTGTTTTGTACAGAGGTTTTCTAGCCAGAGGCTAATTTGCAAACCGAGTCCTTGGTTGGACTTTAGAGACAATCAAACAGCATTTATAGCATTTATCATATGGTGTTTTCATTTAACTAACATTACAAATTTCTACTATCTCTACTGAACTGCAGTTGAGGTTTTTTGTACAGGATTAAATTAAATATCATAATTAGGAGACTGTTATAGCTTTTGCTGCATCTTCAAAGGTATTTTCCCCACATAAAATGATTTAAAGCAAAGACAAAAGGCAGTTTGGTTGCAGCTGGTGCTTTGTGTGAGTTTGGATATAAGGACAGGAAGCACAGAGAGGAAGTTAAGGCAGCACAAACAACTGAGACAACAATGACACAAGAACAAAAGATTAGGCTGCTAACTCTGCACCAACTATACTTTAAATATTGTACTGTTGACATTTATTTTGTTTATTTTGTAAACAGAGATAGGTATAAATAGCCAGGTTTCTCGCTAGCAAACATTAATGATGGTGGATGCAGCCAGAGGGCAGAATAATGAGATTCTTTAATTAATAAGCTGGTTTATCCCTTTTAATTCACTGCTGACTAAAAAATAAAAATAATCTGAGTGAATATGTTATTTTGAAGGGCAGAATTTAAATCAGGCTTGTGAAAAATGTAAATGACAACTTGGAATTTGCTCACCAGGATTTTGTTGTCCTAATTTACATAAATTAGAAAATGTCTTGGCTGCGGTTACTGTTACTCAAACCCCACACCCACTTAAATCTGTAAAATCATTATACAATGTGCTAAAACATTACAAGATTGGAGATCTTCTTGAAGTGAACTTAGTCTTTCTTCAGACATACATAATCTCTGTGTAGACAAGTTCTAGACAAGTATAATTAGTTTTTCTTGTGTGTAGTAACGTTGGATTGAGTTGTGTTTCACAAGATCAAACTTTGACATTTTAAAAACAAAAGTTGATGCCATAAATATTTTGGGAGATTATCTCAAAAGACAACCTCTTAATTGTCACGTGACACGGGATGTTGCTAGTGTTTACAAATGACAACAGAGCCACGTTACTGAATGAGCAGACACGTCTAATTTCCAAATGTTTTAAACTGAATTAAATCTGCACATGTTTAAGAATCAAAACCTGAAATGTTTTGTTTAAACCTAAAGTTCTGAGTGATTTCTCTGTAATTTATAGGATTTATTAGTATAAATTGATCATCATAGCAACCATACTCCAAAATAACTTAAAACATCTGTCCTAATGATAGTCATGCACAACCTTTCATTTTAATAAATACAATAAAGCATAAAAATGTCCGTGTTTAAGGCCTCCTGTAACATTAGGGTTAACTAGCAGGGTAGCTTCGGTAAAAAAAACAATGTTAAACTCGTGTCAGATGTTTATGTTCAACACCACACAACCTACACAGAAATGTGTGTTTTATCTAATTTGCTGACTAAACAATCACAGATTTTCTTGCTTTACGTGTTACCTAATATGATAAATAACCAGCGGTGTGCTGGCTACACCGGCTGTTAGCATCATGTGTTAACTCACCTGAATGTTGCATTCCATTCCTGAAAGCGGCTTCACTGTGATAATCATTTTAAGAACCGCAAAAAATCAAGCCAAACGCACACGAACAGGTTCAAACTTTAAAGAAAATTAAAATGTACCAAAATAACGTTACTTTAGTAGTTCGTAACGACCACACAGACTACTGTTTCCTTCTCAACAGAACGGCTTCTTCTTTTTTCTTCTTCTACGAATCTTCTTCTCCTCTGTTTCTCCTGCAGATACTGTTCGCGCTCAGTTTCCAACAGCGCCACCCTCTGGCGAGAATATGTCAGCCCTTCAGAGAAAACTAGAAAATATCAGAACTCTGCATTTCAAACGTAGAAAAAAGGTTGACAAACTTAACTTTATTACAAACCTAGAGGTGAAAATTAATTCAAACACACTTGTGAGATTCAGCATTTTTCACCCGCAGCAACAAGCCCATTCTGTCCACCCGAGATAATAAAACATACCTTGCATTTGCTGTTTATACACTTGGTTTAAACTAGCCTTTGAGCCAGTATAAAATCTTGACTTATTTGTTATAGTTGTTTCGCACAATCTTGTATTCAATTATTTTTCTTTTTTATGTTAATATAATTTTTATATTTCGCCCTTGTGCTTATTTTTAAGTTATGTTGTGTTTTCCTCACAAACTCACACCACTGCTTCCATATGTGGCTTTTAGCAAAATTAAAGAAAAATAAAATAAACGTTGAATAGCAATTGCAAATAATTACGTGCAATTTGTTGTCAAATAAAAACATATCAAACAAATTAAAAAAGAATAAAAACGGACCACAACAGCCTCATAGGAGGACAGGACACACAAGAAGAAGCTGTCAGAGCGCACAGGCAACCTTTGATTTATTTCAGCTGAAAAAAAAGAAAACTATTCTCTTCTCAGTTTGACGCTCCCCATTGGTTCCGATGGACCCAATTCGGATCCAGTCCATGCATTTGTCATTACCTCTCCTCTCCCGGATGGATGGTCTCCGAGGTGTTCGTCACGTGACCGCCTGTCTGCGCTGCATGCTCAGCCCCGGCCAGCGGGAGAGAAGCATCCTTCACTCGGGCACTTGCAGGAGGGATGTACACACCTGTCGGATGGATGGAGTCAAATAAGCACGCGCTCACGGGAGGCACGTGAGACAGAGGTTCGGCTCGAGACACAGGCTGTACGTGGTAAGTGATGGGAGTGTCTGAAACATTATTATAGAAAAATCAGTCTTACTGAGGAACATGCAAACCATCTATCTATCTATCTATCTATCTATCTATCTATCTATCTATCTATCTATCTATCTATCTATCTATCTATCTATCTATCTATCTATCTATCTATCTATCTATCTATCTATCTATCTATCTATCTATCTATCTATCTATCTATCTATCTATCTATCTATCTATCTATCTATCTATCTATCTATCTATCTATCTATCTATCTATCCGTCTGCAGGTGATGGGAACTCTTCGGGACCTCCAGTTTGCCCTGCAGCTGAAGATCGAGGAGCTCCGTCAGAGAGACACACTGATAGATGAGTTGGAACTGGAGTTGGACACAAAGGATGAACTCATCCGGAGACTGCAGGAAGAACTGGATCGTTACAGATCTGCCTTGTCCCTCCCAGGACCTTCTGCAGGTACGCCGCGCAAGAGGTGGCTTTCTCGTGTCATGTTTGAAAAGTAGCAGCAAGTACCAGAGGCTTCCCACCTGACCTAGAAATCTGACATGTTACCTTTTTTTCCCTTTCTTCCCCAGCAGCTACTGCAGCTCAAATCGAGAACAGCCAGCGAAAAGCTAAAAGGCAGACAGTTATGCCAGAAGCCTTCATTTCAGACCCTGTGACTCTTGAAGTGGTTTCACACCGAAGCTGTGACAAAAGCCAGGAGTAAGAGCACACAGTGTTCCTACAGTTCACACCAGCTCTGAGTGAAAAGTCTGACTCTCATATGAATCATCATCAAGTATTATTTTCAAACATGGCATCCACAGCGATTAACGGCGAGAACTAACAGGTGGTACACCTGTATGGTATCTTTACATCCTCAGGTCCAGGCTGATCCAGGCGGCGCTTTTGAAAAATGACTTACTGAAGAACCTTGCTGAAGGAGAAATCGGAGCCATCGCTGCCTGTATGCATCCCACTGCCATCAATCAAGGCTGTGTTGTCATTCAGGAGGGGACCACTGGGGATCAGGCTTTTGTTTTAGAAGGCAAGTCATCTTCTTAATCTTCTCCTTATAATTACAAGCTTCTCACTCCAGCATACTTCATACGGGTGATGTGATTTAGCCAGATCTGATAAAAGGATGTAATTGTTTTATTTTTGATTAGAGTAGATGATGCTCTTGAGCCTGATGACAACACTAGAAGAGGAAATAATAACCAACGTGGGTGCTTTGATTTAAAATGCCAACATTTATGCAAGGAGACAGGAGAAAAAGGTTAATCCTCTGAGAGGAATCAGCTGAGGGAGCGTCGCTGTTCCGAGATTTGACTCGAGTCATTCACACCATGTGCTGTTTGCACAGAACATCTCACTCTGGGGAAAGTTTTAACAGTCACTCAACGTTACTCAGCCCAAAAATGGAATTGTGTGCATGCTCCTTTTGTCTTTCCCGTCGTTAACAGAAGGAAGAGTGGACGTGACGAAAGATGGACAGAAGGTGCTCACTCTTGAGCCGGAGGACATGTTTGGAGAGGTAGCGCTCTTCTACAGCTGCACCCACAGCTATTCTGTCTCTGGTAGGAGCTACATCTATCCGTTTTATAAATGCACAGGTTTATCACCGGAGGGCTTTCACTATGGTTTTATTTTTTGGTTTGGAGTAGATATAAATAATTAAAGTTCAGGAGACCATCACAAACAAACAGAAATCGGTTTTTTGAAGACTTCTGCTGAATTAGACATCAAAGAGCTTTTTGAAATCTCAGACAACACGGACGGTTCAGATGCTTTTCTCTGGGATGTGAGGAATTTAAAACATGCTGGATCTCATCTCCTCTCTGCAGCCAAACACTGACCACTTTGGATTGCATCCTATCAAACCCACATATCCCAAAGTGTCTCCTTCCCCAAAAAAGTATTCAGTGCAGGCATCTGACCAGACTCCTGTGGGAAAACTTTGCAAGCCATCGCCGCAGGCAACCGGCCTGGTGTCACAAATGAATACATCATCTGTGGAAGGGTCAAAGAAACACCTGGTTCACCTCTCTCTCTCCCTCTCTCTCTCTCTCTCTCTCTCTCTCTCTCTCTCTCTCTCTCTCTCTCTCTCTCTCTCTCTCTCTCTCTCTCTCTCTCTCTCTCTCTCTCTCTCTTTCCCCTTCCCCTTTACTGCTCTCCTTTATTCCACATCCATTATTGCCCGCCGGTCCCTTTGGATCTGCTCACGGCCCACTGTGCTTATCTACCTCCTGACCTGAAAACACTCCTCTTTTTTCTCCACATGGCCATTTGAGACCATCAGCGGCTTCTTTGTTTGTGTGCTCTCTTTCTTTTCAGCACTGATACAGGAGTAGGTGATTCCAGGGAGCCGTAATCATCATCAGAAGCTGAGTTTGAGACGAACGTGAAAAACATTGTTATTGTGAAAAGACTGCAGAGACACAAACGTAGACACATCTGGTGATAAAACAAAAGTAACCATATTCAGAGGTTGATTAAAATCTCAGGGCTGCACCTGTAAACGTTGGATGAAATTAGACCGTCTGGAGGATATCTACTTCCGTTTTCAGGAAGCTTCTTTGAATCAATCAATATGGCTCATTATTAATTTACACCACTTTCAAGCTTTGTTATAAAGAAAGAGGTTATTTATGGCTTAGAGACTTAGATTAGAGTTATCTTAATCTCCTCCTTGAGGAGAAGGAAGATGTTTTATTAGACGCCATCCAAGAGGACTAAACTGTTCAGCCACAATAGCCGCAGGCAAAATGTGTCTGATACTTTTGATCATGTTTACGTCTGAGTGTCGCTGGCATAAGCTTTGTCATTTCTTCTTCTGGTGTTTTTTATCTGCAGCACAAACGGACTGCAAGCTGTGGGTTATTGACCGCAGCACCTACCAGGCTGAACTTACACGATGTGGTGTCGATCGCTTTTCTCAGTCAAAGGATCTGCTGAGAAGGTTATAATGAAAAAAGTGATCTATTTTTTGTTCTGGAGCTTAAAGTTGTTTTTTTTGTGGAGACATTTCTAATTCTAAATCTGCTCATGCGCTGTGTAAAAACCAATACCTTACTTGTGTGTGTGTGTGTGTGTGTGTGTGCAGCCTTCCCGTCCTGCAGTCCTTGCCAGAGGATGTCGTCATGAAAATGTCTGATCACATGAAAGAGGTACAAATGAACTTCTTCCTTTGATTGTGTGCAACCAGGCCCTCTTCACACGCCGCACGGTCCATCTGCATTTTCAAATTTCAGCTTCTTTTCTGTTGTTCACAAACAGGTGCAACAATTACCTCTAAAGCAATCATTTTCTTTCTTTTGGTTTCTTCGGCTGACTTTCACGTTTCAATTATAGACTAATTATACAGACGGTGACTTCATCATTCGACAAGGAGCCACAGGAGACACCTTTTATATCATCAGCAAAGGCCAGGTAAAGATGATGAAATGAGATTTTCAGAGACGCAGGTTCATGCTGTGGAAGCCAAATGTCAGCGCAGCTATAGAAATTATTTTATGATGGTGATAATGGACTGGAGCCCCCATCTGCAGTGTTCTTCACCCTGTTCTCCTTCTCATTATCTGTCTTTTGGATTTGGTAGGTGAGTGTGACGGAGAAGAAGCCAGGGCAGCAGGAGGAGACGGTTCTGACTGAGCTCTGGGAAAGGAGGTGGTTTGGAGAAAAAGCCCTGTGGGGGTAAGAAGAAACCTGTGCTATGTCTCAGGATACACAAAAACTAATATTTATAAAATAATGCATACATTTTAATAGGGATGTTCTTCTTATCGATATCCGATATAACGATATAGTCTAACTCATGATTTCTGATACCGATATAAACCGATATATGCCTCCCCCAATATAGAAAAGAAAAAAAACTAAACCACTGGTAACTAACATCAAATATCTTCTATCATACATACTTAAACTTTAAAGGTGTGGAATTTAAAAACACATTTACCTTGATGTTGTTGAATATAGGGTTAGGGTTATAGGTATCTAATGTAGCATACCAAAATGTCTGTCCCATCTCCAATCTGCTTTCTTATGTAAATACTGTGTAAATCACACCTGCACGTCTCAAAGAACAGTTTTCAATTGTAAAAAAAATCTTTCTAGGGCACCTTTAAACATCATCTGTGCGAATTATGACAACTACTTCAATTTGAGTTTGGCCAGTGATGCCAAACAAACAAAAATATTCCAAAGCTGTTACCTTGGATCTGTCATATTTTGACATTTTGAGTGAGAGGAGAAGGAGCCGAAGAGTTTGATGTATAATATGAGTATGGTATATAAAGGTTGTGTCATTTAAAGAGTAAAAACCTGTCTGAAATTACATTTTAATGTAATATAATAATATCGGACATTCCTAATTTTTATGATTTCTCTTCCATCAGAGAAGACATTCACACTGTGAGTGTGACGGCTGTGGGAGAGGTGACATGCTTACTGATAGACAGAGAGTAAGTACCAGTAGATGTTCTCCTATGTGGTCTCACCGTAAATCTGGAGAATCCTCACTAAGGTTGTGATTCAGGACCTTCAGAAGCATTATTGATGAGTCGGCGTCTGACAGCAGCCAGGGCAGCGAATCAAAAGCAGAGTAAGGATTACATCATTGTCTTATTTTGCATCTATGGAAAACCCTGAAAAACCAACTTATCCTTCTCCTCACCCCGTCAGGCCAAAGGAACACCCTGCCCTCCCGGCGTCCTGCACCTTAAGTGATTTCCAGATCGTTGGTACTCTGGGAGTTGGGGAGTTTGGTCACGTAGACTTGGTAAGGGTTGATCTTAAAGCAATCACACAGATCCCCTCTGCAGCCTCGTTGAGATTCCTGTTCCTACGTGGTAATGTATTGATTCTCTTCCTGCTGTCAGGTGCAACTAAAGAGCAACATCAAGCATTTTTTTGCCATGAGAGTCCTGAGGAAGAAGCAGATCCTCAGCAGCGGTCAAAGTGAGCGTGTCCTGACAGAACGCAGCATCCTAATGGAGGCCCATTGTCCTTTCATCGTCAGGTGATTCAGCAAGGTTTAATTCATCCCGTCTCGGTGACACGATCCAAAAACATCTAACGTGTTTCTATATTTATAATGATCACAGGCTATATGAAACCTTCAGGGATGCTGAGCAGCTGTTCTTTTTAACAGAAGCGTGTCTCGGTGGGGATTTGTCTCATCTGCTGAAAGATAGGTGAGTTCCTTTGAACTACAGGGACTCTTGGGTTTTTGTCTTTTCAGCGTTTATTTTTTGCATAAAAAGCTTTAGTCAGTGTTTTAAACTCGCTGGTTTGATTGATTTATCCTGGATCACTTCTGTGTGACGTCTCAGAGGACATTTGGACGACTGCAGCAGCAGGTTCTACACAGCTTGTGTTGTTGAAGCGCTGACTTTTCTCCACCAACGACGAGTCGTCTACAGAGACATCCGGCCTGGAAACGTTGTTCTGGACGAGCGTGGTTATGCTAAGCTGGTAACTGTGATTGTTTTCAAGCACTTACTGCCAGTTTGACCAAAGGTAACGCTGATCGTACGGATGTTTGTAGATTGGCTCCAGATGTATGAAGAAGGTTGAGATGGGTAAGAAAACCTGGACGTTCTGCGGTTCTCCGGGCCACGTGGCACCAGAAGTCATCTTGAACAAAGGCCATGGTGTATGTGCAGATCTCTGGTCACTGGGTGTTTTTGTGTTTGAACTTCTGAGTGGTGGGTAAGCTTAGCAGGTTTGTTAAACTCTCGTTTTTTAACCGTGTTTGGATTGAAGTGCTCCTGACTGTGTTGCGTTTCCCTCTCCAGCCTCCCATTCGACGGCTCCGACCCGTTAAAGATCCTCACCGCCACGCTTCAAAGCATCGATCAGATGGAGTTCCCAAAGATCATCAGCAACGATGCCTGTGATTTAGTAAAGAACCTGTGCCGGTATAAATACAACTAAATAAACACAACTAGATCGTGTGTGTCTTCATTCCACCTCTGAGGGATGAAAGCCTGGTTGTTGTGCCCTAAATTTAGTTCAGTGGTGTTTTATTTGCTCCTTTATCACACAGGAGCAATCCCGCAGAGAGATTGGGATGCCAGAAAAACGGGGCCAAGGATGTTCAGAGTCACAAGTAAAGCCGTGGATTTATTACACTAAAACGTTCTGCCTTGTCCTTGGAGACATGGCGCTACAGGTTATGGTTGTGTGTCTTTGTTCAGGTGGTTTGAAGGACTCAGCTGGGATGGACTTAGTAAAGGAACGCTGACACCCCCATTTACTCCCAAGGTGAGACGCATTCAGTTTGGATTATTGGTTTTATTTTATAACAGCTGATTTCTATTTTCTACTCTTTCAGGTTTCACATTCTCTGGAAAACAGCACATGTGCTTCTTATACTGAGTCAGCGGAGCAGTTCACAAACTGGGAGGATTTCTGATGGATTTCTAATGAAATCGTTTTTGGATTCAGTATTAATCCTCTGCTGATTGTTTGGTTCTTTGAAAAGTACATTTTTTCCCAGTTTTCACTGGCAGGATCTGCTCAAACTGAGCGCAAACTGTTGTTTTTATGTACAAATCTACATAAATTAGAGTTTATTGCCACTGAAGCAGTCCAGTGTAAACAAAACTTGCTTCTTTCATGATGAAATCTCTATTCTCGCGGTAAATGTCGGGTTTTGGGGGGCTGAGCTCCCCATGACATGAGTACTTGAGGAGTGACATCACCCTCCTCCCAGAAAAACTCCACGAGGAAAAAACACAGGAAGTAATTGCTCTTTAATTTCAAAATAAAGTAATTTAAAGCAAAATAAAGGAACTAAAACTTAAAATCTGTACTTGCAACTATAGTTTTACATAACAGTTTTCACCAAATTTTATATTTAATCAATTAATTATATTTATTTTTCTAACTTATAATTTATTCTGATAAATTTGTTTCATTACTTTTATTTTATTGTCTCAAAACGTCGTATTTTACTTTAATATTTATGCGCTAATATAGTTATATTTTAATTCAATTTAATAAAAGATTAACTTGCCAATCAGAGCTTTATTTTGAAGGTCTGACCAGAAGTGAGTGGATACTGTGTTGAACTTGAAATTCCTGCGGCGCTTCTGCAAAACCCTTAAAACTAGGAGCGCAACTTAGAAGAACTTCGATACCTGCATTTTCACAGGTTAGTTTTATTTGTTTGTTTTTACTTGTTTGTTTGTTTTTATTTAGATTAATGATCATAATGTCGATGCTCAGAAGGAGTGAAAGTTTTGGAGCCACTTCCCGAGTTTCCAGCCTTCCTAACAGAGTGTGTTGGAGCTTTTTACAACTCCGAGGGGATGAATGAACCAGTAAACACGCTCCTGCTTTGGTTTAATGAAAAGATTAAGGAAAGGATTTTAAATTCCTGTGTAAGATAAATAATATATTTTTGCTTTGTACTGCAGGAAAAACTAAACTAAAACACAGAAGAGAATTTTTAATGAAGTTTTTGTTTTTGTAGGGAACCAATCAAAATATAACACCAAACAAATATGACAAAAATATTATATTTACAGTGTTTCACTGGAATAATATAGGGAAGAAAATTAGTCACAAAAAGAAAAATCTAACATATTTTATAGTTATTTTCTACTTTCTATTTCAGGCATATTTGCATATTTGTTGTTTTGAGGTGCAAATTACAGATTTATGCTCATGTTCCTGTTTATGTTTAAGCAAAAAGAACTAAATTAAATAAGACATTTTTTAGTAATTGGTGTAATCACAGATATGGCTACATTCTGTCATCACGTTTTGAGTTAACTCAAAATTTCCTGCATTATTTCTGCAGAATTATCCCAAGAAAAGTAGTAGTTTATCTTTTTTTTAACAAAAAAACAAACAAAAAAAACCCAAACAAAATAGTTGTATTAATGTGTTGGCTCCCGTAGACACGGTGGAAGATGGAATACGATCACTATCTTTTTTCAGAAAAGTCCTTATTGTTGCATTTATGCTTAATTTATGCTTTATTTCAACTTTCCTGAATAATCTTCAACTCTAATAGCATCATTTTCCCCATTTGTTCATAAAACTCCAGCTCTCATAATCTGAATAGTCACTGTTTGTGCTGCAATAGTTCCAGATTTTTGCAAACAATATTTCCTTTTTTCATGCAAACACTCTATGTGTTTAAACATTTTTTGGAAATGAGAAGCAGGAAACAAAATCATCTTAACTTCCAAAACAAAGGAATATTTTAGCTTTAGTTGTTTTATCCTTTAATTTTTAGCTCAGTTCTGCTACAGCACTGAAGTACGTTGTTGCCTTTCAACCCTGCATTTTAGACGCCCTAGATTCTAGGTGTGAATGTTGGACTGTAGGTATTAGAAGTTTCCTTTTTAAACATGGTTTTAATGCATCTTAATCCCGTGAGACAGACAGCTTTCTCACAATAAAAACAACTTGATCCAAACGATCTAGTCTGGACTAGAATGAGATTTAAGGAATGTGAGTCAGGTTTTCTGCTATTGCCTATTGAGCAATTTCAGGTGGAGTTAAAGAGTTTTATTCTGTTTTTATTATTATTATTATTTCTGTTTTGTTTAAAGTTCTTCCTTTTTCCTAACCCTTAAACATGTAACATGTCTGGAGCGGCTCACGTGACACGGAAAGTTTGTGCTTGTCGGACAGTTTTGATGTTAAATTCTGAAAATCCTGTTCCACGCTAAGAAAAGCAGAAAAGATTTAAATCTTTATTTTTTATCATGTTTGAATGTGTGCTGCGTCGTTACCTGTAGCTGCTCTGGGCGGAAAAAAGCAGCACAAAGGTTGCATTGTTGGTGTGAGTCCTGCTTGAGAGAAACTGAGACCTCTGACTGTCCTGCAGAAAATAAAAGATTTCTGTGAAGAAGAGTATTTTCCTTATTCATTATGTACATTTTCTCCTGTACAAAGAAAGTAAGACTTGTTGCAATCTGTGTGCATGTCTGATTTTTCATCCTGGCCAGAAAACTCTGGTGTGTTTGACTCCTTGAGCGTGCAGAGTCCAGTACTTCTGGTCTGCTGGTGTTCAAATAAAGTCCCAAAGCTTCTCCCCCTCTTCCCTCCATTTAAAAGCCTCCTCCTGCTTGGTGTCACCTCCTGTAGTTTTCTGGGTCATTCCCCAGCATCGCTCCCATCATCACAGTAGCTAATGCTCGCAGCAATTTCTCACACTCCAAGAAATGTAGTGTTTTTATGAGCTGGAAATGTGCTTTAAGGGAAGGAATGTCACTCAAGGTTGTCTTTACTCTAGTAAAAGAGAAAGAAATCAGTATTTGTTCACATCTTTCCTGCCTGTAAAACCAGAGATCTGTTGCAGCCTGTAGCCTTGAGTGCTTTTTCTCACTCTGGTGTTTGGCTGCAAATTTACAGCTGCCAGCTTTAAGAGTGGGATGGAAACCTGATTCCCATTCCCCACTTTTAGAAGGCTGCACTGGCTTTTTGCTGTTTGTACGGTTTCACCTGACTGTGGTGAAAATGATGCCAAAATGCATTCCTGAGTCCTGACACCTGTCGTCTGGTAGTACATGAAACACATGAAAATCAGGTGAGGAGGTTTTATTTGATTAAGCCCAATCTGTGAGGGAACAAGAAAATCTGATGCTGGTTTTTTCATTAATTGTAATAAAAATATTAGAATGTATTTTACCTACAAGCTACCAGAATTCCTTTTAAATGGTCTTAATTAGCGATGCAGTGATACCACTTTTTTCCAAACCGATACGATACTGATGCTTGGATCTGAGTACTCGCCGATACTGATTACCGATACGATACTTCTACCACACACAAAAATGCAGTGAATTGGAATACAGGTTTTATTTTCTTCTCTGCTTTCAACAGGAAAAGATGTTGAGTTAGATCAAAAATAAAATATATTAATAGAGATCACAAAACTAAAATATTAGGTGAAGAATAAATATTTTCTGTGAAATCATTGCAGTTTTCTACAAACAAAATGAACTAATTGGCACTGTCTCCAGCTTTCATGAACATAACGTTTATGAACCTATCGCAGCGTCCACATTTAAATAAAAAACTAGTCAGCATGCAATAGTGTGGACTCTGAACTAAGCTGTTTTGGGAAACATGAGCAGCAGGTTCTTTTGATGAAAATAGTCATCTCTGCATTTTCAGGTGTGAGCCTGTTTCTGCTTTCATTCACAATGTTTGAAACAGCTCCCCCTATTGGTCAATATAGAAACTACAACAGAAATGACAAGTCACAGTGAAGCCACTTTCAGGCAGCTGGTATCGGTTAACTTTTTTCTGGTATACCGATGCCAGTATCTGTATCAGTGCATCCCTAGTTTAGAGTCCAGGAAACAGCAAAGAACGTCTTGACTATCAGAAGCTAATCATTAGCATTAGCAACTTCACCACACAGCAGAACTCCTTCAGGCTTGTGTTATTTGTGGAGATAAAAAATGCTGCAGAGCAAACAGAGTCAGTGGTAGAGTCGTGTTGCTGTTAGTCAATCAGAGGTGAGATGTCCAAATATCAGGAAATAAGAGTCCAATTCCTGCCGCCTGAAGCTACTTCAGCTCAATCCCAATACTCGTACTGTGCCCTACTCCCTTCTGTGAAGTGCACTTAGAGGAGGTGCTCAGTAAGGCTTCGAGTGCGTAGTACATAAGTATGCTGAATTGGGACAGGGAGCATTGCGTCATCGAGCGTGACGCATGCTGGGATGCTGGTTGCTGTTTGTGCTACTTTAAAAAAAATCTTTATTAACAACCGTTAATTTGACTAAATTGAAATTAATTGCTGTCCACATTAAATCTTAGTCTAAAATGTTCAGAGCATGAATAAATATCATTAATCATCCTAAAATGAGCTTCTTTCATTTGAAAAGACATATTTTCAGAAAAGGCACTTGAGCCATTGCTCCGACTTCTTCGCTAACTTCCCATGCAGCAATGGATTGTGCGGATCAAGGTTGCAAAAGGAGCGTGGTCACCTTCTGCACTTGAGAATCAGGACATCCTATGCACTCACACCCCTGTCCTGGAACGTGCAATTGAAGGGCGCAAGGGTGGGAGTGCGAGTATTGGGATTGGGCCTTGCTCCTCCAGCTGAATTCTACGTCCTCAAACAGGTGCACCGGAGCTTTTTTTCCCCAAAGAATGACTTACAAGGCATTCATTCCTAATCGAGACCACTGCAAATGTATTAAAAATATCAGTAAAGGTGACCTTTAAAAATTACAATTATTGTCTGGCTTTTAGTATTGCAATATATTGTATCGTCTTTAATTTCTATATGTATCGTATCGCCAGATTCTTTCCAATACACACCCCAACTCGTTGCCATTAAGTATCATTTCTGGAACATCTGACTGTTAACTTACAGACTGTTATTTGTGGCATACCTGATGCTTTTTTAGAACCTGCTCTTATTTTCTGTTTCTCACTTCTGTTTGTCTCAGCTTGTTAACATGTGCACAGACATGCTGATCGCCTCAGGCTTGCTGCTACATACCTGCTGTCACCCTGTGAACCAGAACTCTGCAGCTTTAGAGCTGTGTGTATGTGTGTGTGTGTGTGTGTGTGTGTATGTGTGTGTGTCAGTTTTACAGCTATTTACATCAAAAATCATGGATTTATCTATTGTTTCCAGCTAAATTTAGGTTTGATCCTCTAAAAGGTTTCATTTTTCCCCCTCAGAGCAAAAACCGACACAAACTGAAGGATCATTTGTTTCCTTCTCTCTGTTTGTTGTTTCTTTTGGGGAAGTAAAAAGCTGGGTGCACAATGGTCCTTGTCTGGGCTTCGACAATGATCATGATGAAAGAGAGTGAGAATTGAGGGAGGGTGAGTAAGTGGGAGTGGGGGGGAGACAGGAGAAGGTCTGCTGGAAGCTTTCTTCACTAGACTGTCATTTTTTTCCAATGCCACGTCTCATAAAGCCTTTTGTTTTCCATTTATTCACCGAGCGAACGCCTCGGGGGATCACCGGCTGCTTTGCTGCTTCAGCAGGTGTAAAGTGGAAACTAAACAGCTTTAGCTCTCAGAAAATTGCTGCTTTAAGAAGATTATAAATCCTCAGAGGAGAAATGTGGTCTCGTCACACAAGGAAAGGATTCCCTTGTGCATAAAGACAAGGGGGACAGGAGAGATGTCACTTGTTTGACCCTTCCAAGAGAAAGTAGGGTAAAGGTCAAAGGGTATAGACGGAGCTGGTGGAACGGAGTGATTTATGAAGTCAGATGAATGACAAAAGGATGAAAGGTGTTTTAGTTTCTCTTTGTGTGAAGGTTTGTGTCTACAGAGCAGATCAATCTCCTCTCATTAAATCCTTCACTTCAGATATAAACCGTAAAGTCTGGTTGTGATTTATCGAGGCTGGTCCTCCCCCATCACCCCATCCCACTCCCTCTTCCGTCACCCCGAATCTTTTCCCCTCCCTTTTGGATCGAACTGTTACAGACCGTGACTGAGAGTAACCTCGGCGCCTGTTTCTGTTAAGCCAATCATTATTACTTCCTGATGTCTCTCCACCGCCCCTCCCTTTACCAGCCCGGCTCTTTTCTTCTCCTTTTCTGTTTGAGCGGTGCCAAGTTTCACTAGACTGCTCAGGCTGGACTCTACACGTGCAGAAGGGGAAATGTTGCATAAATGAGGGGAAGTAGCTGCAGAGAGCTCTGAGTAAAGGCTGATGAAAGCAATACTGAGTGAGTTGGTTGAGTCTGCGATGCCACAAGTTGTAAAATGCAGAAATAATCATGTATAAGTAACAGAAGGAGCAGTTTCTTCAGACCATGTTTGAAGGGGACATATTGTGAAGTTTTATGGTCGATACCAAACACGTTTCATGAAGTTCTTTGCATAAAATTCCTCTCACATAAAGTAATCTCAGCAGTTTTATTCTTGACATTTTCAGTACCTTCCAGAATGAGCCATTTCAGGGCTCTGTCACTTTAAGAAAACAGCTGGAGCTGGCCACGCCCACCCATCCCTCACTCAGGCTGCTATAAGCTGAGAAGCTCAGATATTGGGAAGGGTTCGGAGCAGAGCGCTGCTCCTCCAGCAGCAACTCTCTCTTTCACGTGAGAGGTGGTTCTATTCTACTTTTCCTGTTTGTGACATCACAATTGGGGTCTTTTTGAAACGGCTTGTTTTGGGCACATAATTCCTGAAACCAAACACCGATAGAAAACAGACTGACAGGTTTTTTTCATGTTTGGAGTGTTTATAGAGGCAATAGAGGTGAATTTAGCACAATATGTCCCCTTTAGGGATTCTGTTCATTAATCTGGGTTGAGGAAAATACTTTAGGATTGATTCTGGCCTCAGAGTGAAGGGGATTCATGAATATAGTTTAGAATGTTTCTAAACTTTTTGCACTTTAGTTCAAACTTAAAAAATAACTGATCACTGGTTGTAAATAATACTGGAAAAAATATAATATCTGCTATAAAATTCAAATATCTTTTTATTATTTAAATGTTTTAACCTTTGTTTAACCAGGTGCTATTGAAATAAACCTTTAGGATGAAGTTAGTAGTGTAGTGGGGATTTAACCAGCAACTCTCCTGTAGACAGTCAGCCACTCCTCCTCTAAGCTTTTCTGTTTTTCACAGCAAAAAAAGCAAAAATAATAGAAAGACAACAGTTTTCTGTGAAATATTACAACAAATCGGTGGATCAAACTGATTTAAATTCACAAAATTCCAGTTTCTCACACGTTGTTGCTTCCTGCGTTCTCTTCCAAGTCAGCAGACCTAAACTTCTATTTATGCACCACATCATTTTCCCTTTTTTCACTTTCTTTTGCTCCCAGCTATGCAGTTCCAGGAGTGGCTGCGGTCACTTTGCTCCCACGTAGGACTAAAAGTGTCTGAATCGGAGGAGGTGTGGAGTTTCCTGTCGTCCTTTCCCTCCCTCTCCCTGTCGACCTCCTCTCTGCTGGGCTTAGGAGCCCTGGCCTCCCTCACCGTGTACTGGCTGGTGACTCGTCCTCGGCCCGTGCGTCCTCCTTGTGACCTTCAAGCCCAGTCCGTTGCTGTCGGCGTGAGTGGCTGATCACATCTTTAAAAGATTTATGTAAAGTCATCATCATAGAAGTTGTTTAGTTGTCGGTAAAGATGGAGCTTGTTTGCAGGGAGATCCGAGCTGCAGGAGATCCGCTCTGCTCAAAGATGACACGCTGATGGACTTCTACTATGAAGACGTCAAGACGGTGTATACTATGTTCCACAGAGGTCTGAAGATCTCAGGTGAAGGACAATAACACGTTTTTAGCTTCATCCTGGATCGTGTCAGTGTCTCACACGAGTGTCTTGTGACCTTCAGGAAACGGCCCGTGTCTGGGCTTCAGGAAACCAGGTCAGCCCTATGAGTGGATCTCCTACCTCCAGGTTAGACATGTTTTTAATTTCATTGTTGAGCCCCAGGATCACGTTGGGTAATGGGTTTTCTTCACTGTGAGTTGACACGGCATCTCCAACCTTCAGGTGGCTCAGGAGGCACAGTGGATGGGCAGCGGTATGATGGCGAAACGCTGCCAGGAGTATATCGGAGTATTTTCCCCAAACAGACCAGAGGTATAAACTCATCATGCTTTTAGATTGAGCTTCATTATTCCTGCAGGTCATGGTTAAACAACCAGACTGCCCCTAATATGAGGAAATGTGACTTGTTATTCATGCTAACGTACCAAGTGGTGAGTAGAAGTCTAGCTAAAAACTCTTTTGCTCAGCTAGTAATTTATGCAGAACATACTAAAGGAATAATTAGGAAGCAAATAGATCAAACCATTTAGGATCATTTAAAATCATGTTTTTAATAAAAGGACATCTTAAAGTAAAAAAAAAATAATCATGCAATAGTCTAATTGATGTAGTCCACACCAGGAAAGACATAAGCATCAATCCTGTTCGAACATCATTTTAAACATCAACAATAATATATTTGCAGCTCAGACCCTGAAAGCCTCTGTTGACATGCTTAATGTTGAAATTGATCACAACACACTTAATTCCATCCATAAACAAAACAAAAGAAAACAGCAGTGTGCTGTGGCGAAATGCCATCTGAACACGTAAAAATAAATTCAGGAGTAATCATTGATTCTGCAGATGAGACCAAAATAATATTCTATAAAAAACTGTATCACATTAGATCAAATCCAATCTGTTCTGAAAAGCACGGTGGTGGAGGTGTGATGATTTGGGCCTGTTTCCACCCACAGCTCCCAGTGGGTCAGCACGGTCACTGGTTTTAGTGTTTCATAGCTCGGTTGGTCACCATGGCAGCCGGTGCTGGGACCCAGTGCTGTTCTGGAGCAGGTTGGGCAGTAGGTCCAGTAGGTCCTCCATTGTTGTATTTATAACAAGCCAGTGTTGCATCTGATGAAATAGGAGAAATAGGAGTTCTGATAAATAAATCACACACAGAATCTGATATTATTGGATGAAAATAAGACACTCATATAGATTTTTTTTAACATACAGATAGTTTTACTCTCCAACACAAGTTTTTCATTTCAGATTCTGTTTTCTAGCCTGGGTTTTCCTTAAAAAGTTCATACGTTTTGTGTATTTTTCATCATTTTACAGCTTTTCTACTTTGATGTGGCTCCTTGTCGATGCTCTACCTGACTGTAAATGAGCTTTATGAGATTAAATACATCACACGCACGCACACACCACCACCATGGAGTTTAATGATTTAAGATCCTGCACTTGGAGCTCTGTTCTCCATTTCATAATGAATTTTGATGTGATCTTTATTTGTCCTTCCTCAAAGTCTGTGTGTCCCTATTCATATTAAAAAGGTGTGTGTGTGTGTGTGTGTGTGTAGTTACATTGTCTTACCAGTACATCTTACAGAGCAATCTCTCTGCTTTATTAGCTCAAGTTTTATTAAATATATACATCAAGCCCATTTTTTTCTTCTGTTGACTTGTGTAATGAGAAGCTGAGGGCTCTGATGGAGCAGAAAATTATCTTTTTTATTCTCAATCCACTCCCTGAGTACAGTCTATTAGGACACACGCACGCACGCACGCACGCACGCACGCACGCACGAACACACGCACGCAGGCACAGATATATTTGTCAGAAATGCTGTAAAAACAGAGTGAATCCTTGTAATGACGGTGCTTTGTCTCCCTCTGCTGGTGACAGTGGATCATCTCAGAGATGGCCTGCTACACCTACTCCATGGTTCTGGTGCCGCTGTACGACACACTGGGGATGGAGGCGATGGTCCACATCCTCAACCTTGGTGAGATAATCTGAAACCCAGTTCAGTCTGGCATGAAATGAAATCCCCCACTGATAGAGGCGAATGTCTCACATGAGCCACAATGAGCAAAGTTGAGATGTTAAAATGAACAAGAACAAAGATAAATGTGCTTCAAGCAGCAGTATTAGAAAAACAACGAAATTTACCTAAATACTAAATCAAAATGGTTTCAAACGTATCTTTTTTTCTGTTCTTTCAAAGAAATTTGCCTCAATGATTTAAATGGAGTAAAATTGAGAATAATTTTCCTTTTAATTAAAAATCTAAACAGGATTGAAGTTTTTAAAAGACTAAAACTGCAGATAAAGTAAACCAGTGCCATTACATTCATTCACTCCTGTTTTTGTGCGTGTGCCCAGCTGAGATAAAGCTCGTGATCTGCGACCGAGAGGAGAGGGCGGCGTGTCTGCTGGAGTGCAAAGAGAACGGCTCCACTCCCAACATCTTCTGCCTGGTCCTCTTCAACGACTTCAGCCAGGCCTTCGCGGAGCGGGCCAAGAAGTGCGAGGTGGAGGTTTTGAAACGGGACCAACTCATGGTGAGTAGGTGTTGGAAGCACTAAATCACAATCATCTTAAACGCACCCGCCTTTAACTGAGCCATCAACGACAATGATGATGTGTAAATTGATGTGAGCGCTTGTCTTTTTGCACATCCCAGGAGCTGGGGAAGCAGAACCTCAAAGATCCTGTGGTGAGTGTCTGGGCTAGAACAGCAAACCCTTTAAATGCCTGCCTGACAGCGCCTGTCCCATAAGATATCATTAACACTCGGATTCAGAGTGGAGGAAGCCCTGAGTCATGTTCTCTTCTTGTTTATCTATTTATTTATTTATTTTGCTGCGTTGCAGCCGCCCCAGCCCGAGGATCTGGCAGTGGTTTGCTTCACCAGTGGAACCACAGGTACGTCTGATCTCAGATGTCTCCCCGTAATTACACCTCTCTCACATCATTAGGGAAACGTCCCTCAGTGCCCACTGACAACCCCTCTTTATGCTACCACTGGAGGTTCCTTTGCCGTGCAGGGCGCTGCAGCAGTAATCTCTTGTTTATTTATCCAGGGAAGCCCAAGGGAGCCATGATCACCCACGGCAACATCGCCTCCAATACTTCCTCTGTCATTAAGATCCTGGAGGTCTGTCTAAACTTCCACCTCCTTGTCTAATTGAGAACAGCCTCACAGCTCGCATAACTTCCCATCCTGCATGCTTCTTAAACCTGCCCCCCCCCTTCCTGCTGTGTTTAATGGTATGATTAATTGGATGTTTGATCGCCCCTGTTGCTGTGAGGTAGTTTAACTAATTGCCCGTCTAAAGATTTTGCTGCTGAAGAGGCCGTACAGCATGTTTGATTGCCCTCGAGGCCTGAAAGTCATCTCTCTCTCGTGCTTTTGTTCACCTCGTTTCCTCTCAGGGTTCGTTTGCCATCACACAAGAGGATGTGTCGATCTCATACCTGCCGCTTGCCCACATGTTTGAGAGGATGATTCAGGTAGTCGATTCTCCTCGCAGATGTATTTTCCCAGCAGGTTTTTGCCTCTAAACCAGAAATAAATTCGATTTCTACCACAGCTCACAATGTACTGCTATGGGGCCCGAGTAGGATTCTTCCAAGGGGACATTTCTCTTCTTATGGATGACATCAAAACCCTCAAACCCACCATGCTTCCTGTTGTACCTCGGATACTCAATCGCATCTACGATAAGGTCAGTGAAGTTTAGACGTTTAAGTTTGCTCCAACTATGAGGAGTCTGCTGAAATCGGTTTCTTTACAGATCCAGGGTTCGGTGAGCTCTCCGTTCAAACGGGCTCTGCTGAACTACGCCGTGAGGAGGAAGCAGGCGGAGCTCCGTGACGGCATTGTGCGAAACAACAGTTTGTGGGACAAACTGGTGTTCAACAAAATTCAGGTGAGGTTCTGGAGGCTCTAGATGCACCACTTCCTTGATCATCCTTGCATTTATCTAAAAAGTCCTGAATCTAGATCCGTCTAGTTTAATTGTGAACGCTGCTTTTGAAAATCGTGTCGTTCATTTGTGTTTTTTTGTCAGAACCATTCGATTTTAGTCCTAAATGACACATTTTCTGTGAATCTCTTGCTTGACAGCTTGAACCACCTGTGTTTTTAGTTAAAGAACATTGTGTTAGCTCTTATATTACAGCTGCACATGTAAACAAGCAGCTTCGCAAATAGCAACGGATTTGAGTCCAAACTTTCTCAGGAGAAGCACAATGGTTCCAGCTATTGATGCCAAACTCACTCGCAGCATATTGGCCCTGTGGGAGTGTATTGGAGAGGCATTCACACATGCAACCAAGAACTGAAGGATTTTGGCTCGGTGCTTGTATTCAGATGGGAAACTATGACCGAGGGTACAATAGTTCAAACAGAAACGAGCTGGGATCCGTGTCGGGGTGGTACGTGAATGCTTTTGCTTTGCGTTTCAGGCCAGTTTAGGAGGTAACGTTCGATTTGCCCTGACTGCCTCGGCGCCCATCTCCTCCACGGTCATGTCCTTCCTCCGAGCCACTCTGGGATGTATGATCTGTGAAGGTTACGGACAGACAGAGTGCACTGGAGGCTGCACTTTTTCTTTGATAGGGGACTGTAGCACAGGTAAAAATTTAAGTTTTAAGTTGCTTGTTGCCAGTTCTCAGCTGATGTGCGGACGTCTCTTCCTCAGGTCACGTTGGCGCTCCCGTGCCGTGCGCCATGGTGAAGCTGGAGGACATCCCTGAGATGAACTACTATGCAAAGAACGGAGAAGGAGAGGTGAGCATTTGGGAAAGGTAACATCCTGTTCCCAGATATCCTCATAAAACACAGTGTATGTTTTTTTTTTAGATCTGTGTCCGTGGCCCCAGCGTGTTCAAAGGTTATCTGAAGGACCCAGAGAAAACAGCGGAGACCTTGGACAGCGACGGCTGGCTGCACACCGGAGACGTGGGCCAGTGGCTCCCTGTAAGACTAAACAATTTATGTACAATCATTTCCTGAGTAAATTAGAGTTGAACCCATTTCCTGCCTCAGAACGGCACGCTGCGCATTATTGACAGAAAGAAGCACATCTTCAAGTTGTCTCAGGGGGAGTACGTCGCTCCAGAGAAGATAGAAAACGTCTACCTGCGTTCTGTTCCCGTCCTCCAGGTGTTCATCCATGGAGATAGTCTACAGGTAATGGAATTGTGTTTAATAAATCCCCCGTGTCTAAGGTGAATACTTCATGTTCTTTTGTGTTTCATGTCTCCAGTCTTATGTTGTAGGAATAGTTGTGCCCGACAAGGAGGTGTTTGTGGACTGGGCCAAGGAGCGGGGATTCGTTGGCTCTTACGTGGAGCTGTGTCAAAATCCGGTGAGTCGCATTCTTAATTTTTTAAAAAGACCTCCATCTAACGACTACACATGGGGTTTGAAACATTTTATCCTCCCAACAGGATGTAAAGAGTTCAGTTTTAGAAGACATGAGAGCTGTGGGGAAGGAAGCGGGCCTTAAGTCCTTTGAGCAGGTGAGCTGACGCCAACAACACGGCTGGTCTCAGTTTAACGTCCACAAGCTAACAGGAACTTTGTGTCTTCTCAGGTGAAAGATCTTTATTTGCATCCGGAGATATTCAGTGTGGCCAACGGCCTTCTCACGCCCACCCTGAAAAGCAGACGAGCCGACATCCGCAGAGTGTTCCAGGAGCAGCTATCAAGCATGTACAAGACGACAATTTAGCTAAACACACCGTCTGAGGGCCACGGCGTCCAGAAGGGAAGATAAACTAGTCCTGCAGAGCCTCATGTAGATGGATACATTCTCACTGATGGGTGCCTGTAACTAATCCAGATCAGGGATTTGCCTGATTCTGGGGAATATGACTTTTTTGTTGTAGAACGAACAGAAAATACCTTCAGAAACCTGAAGTTAGGTGTTTTTACTCTGCACTATTAAAGGGACATCGTTACCATTACTGTAGGTTTATGTGTGTGTGTATGTGTGTGTGCATGTGGGGTCCTTGTATCACCATGACATAAGCTCAGTCTGGATTCATGATTGTTTCGACTTTCCAAGATGTGTTAGAAATAAAGAAAAATCGATCAAACTGAATGTTTTTTTATTTACTTCATGATTGATAACACCGTCACAGCTGAAACATTTAACAACGTACAAATCAAACTAGAAACAAAGAATTCCCTTAGCTGTGTTTAAAAAAAGACGTAAAAATAAATTAAACGCTGATTAAGAGCACCTTCATTAGTAAATTTAACATGGAACACAAACACAAAAGAAGAGAAAAGAATAAATAATGTACTTGTTAGGCCACACAGTAACAAACCTTCATGATTCAGTGTGCACAGCTAGTGTAGTTTTCATACTGAAACTCAGCCCAAACAAAGGGTGGAAACAAAAGAGTGCAATAGCAGTATGACTTCGTCCAAAATCAGAAACTGGCATCCAGTCCTGGTGTTGAGGGTGAAGAGAGACTTTCTAGCATCCCAGCAACGTGTGAGCGTCTCCGCTAACACACACTCCAACCAACAATAGAACAAAGGACTGGATGGTAACAAAAGAAACGGGTGTGTCATGTATGGTCCCTTCCACTAGAGGGAGTGCCAGCACTGGTTTTCTTGGTAGAAGTGTCATCCTTTGATCCTGAGTGTCCAGGGCCATTCTCACTTTGTTGGTGTAACACTTAAAGTCAGGGCGACATAGGCACGTTATGGACAGGTGATGTCGTAATGTTTAAAACTATAAAAAGGATTAAAAAGCCCTTAAAGGACGAGGTGTGAGATTAAAGATAACCAGAAAAAGACAGATCTACATTGCTCCTAGTCCTGAAGGTTCAGAGCTGAATAATAAAAATATCTTTAACTAACTTTAATGGCTGATTAGACTAATAACAACAAACTCTGGTTTAAATGTTATAAAAAAGGCTAACAAACATCTCCATAAACCAACGTAGAGTAATCCTGGCTGAATGAGTCCTTTGCTATAAAAATTTAAATAAAAAAAAACAAAATATTGGCTTCTAAAGTCTCACATAGCTGAGAGTTAATGTGGCATTCAGCTGCTTTGACTTTCTGCACAGAGAATGAACCATTAGCATGTAGTGCAAGAGGATTGGGGGGGTGGGGGGACAAACTGATAATCAGGTTAAGGCCGTTGCTGTCCGCTTGAACTCCAGAGGAGCTTACAAAGAGAGCAGTCCATTCAGAGGCATGAAAAGCACACTTCCCGACATTCAGCCTTCCTGCCTCAGTCGTCGGCAACAATGGACAGAGCGCGCAGCTCGCTGAGCTTGGCCTCGGTCTCCCTCTGCCTCTGCTCGTCCGTCAGCCCGCCCTGATCGATCTGGTCTGTTAGCTCACTGAAGATCGTGTACATTTCAGTGAAGTAGACCACCTGGATGGTAGAAAAAAAAGATAAAGAGTCGAGTCATGCTTTCAAAAAATAGACGTGTTTTTTTGAAAAGCCTCTAAAATAGAACTCTGCTCCACCCGCACAAGCTGATGGTTCTCTTACTCACACAAGTCTGAAGCTGCTGGGCTCCTAATGAGAAGCGATCAGAGTGAAGGGAAGAGGGAGCCCACATAAACTAACTAAGACCCCAAAAACCAGCACTCCAGTGGACGGAGACCCTGCTTTCCTCTCCTGATCCGAACAAGAGATGAGAGTGTTTGCTGCCTTCTTGACACTTCCCACCCCTGCTTCTTCCCCTCGGTGCATGAGTCAGGCTGCTTTGATGATTAATAGACCTTAATCACATTACAAGACTCCAGAAGGGTAGGCAGAGAACGGAGGGGCTGGGAACCCCTTGGAACCCACAAGGAAGCATGTTTCAGTATTTATTCAAACGATGCTCGTGATCTTAAAAAGTGGACGTCTCTGAAAACGGCACCGGCTCTCAAGAGCAGAACGATTAACCAACCAGTACAAAAAAACGTTTCTCATTCATGTAAACTGTCACGACAAAGCAAGAAGCATTTGTGGACTTAGAACTTTGCAGTAGGCATTACAGACATGTCAGAAACCGCTTTATACCAGCTCTGTCTGAAAGATGTTGCCTGTTTACAGCAGAATTTGCCACCTAAACCACACGAGTGGGCCGTAAGTATTGGGTTACTGCTGTTTGTAGGGGTAAAACGGATACATGCCTTTTCCTCAAAAGCACCTTGTTGAAAGGGCCGACGGAAATGTCCATATGACCAGTGATGATAATGTACACCAGACTAGAGTGTCCTCCGTACACAAAAACCACCGTACAATTACCCGAGTCACCGCTGGGAGGAAACGCAGCCTCACACAGCTGTGGCTCGCTGCGGCCCTCGGGGTGAAGCTCAACTTTCATCAATCTGAGGATTCATCTTAACATCGGCCTAATTTACGCAATCATTTGAATCATAACAGGTCCATAAATGATCTACAGAAAGAGGATCAACAAAACCATCTTTGACTTTTTAAATAAACAAAACATGTAATTCCTCAGCATCTGCATAAGTTGTGGACCAGTCCCAGAGGACTCCTCACTATAAAAGCAGTCTCTGTGCCTTTATCTGCTGCTGGGAAGGATGAAAGTGTCCATAAGGCTCAGGATCAGGTCCGATCACCACTCAATATTTGTTTAATAAAGATAACACATCAAACATACACAACATTAAGAAGATCCGTTTAAATTCCCATCAGATATTTGTACCACATGAGCTAATCTGAAGTTCAAAGGCCACCACAGAACTCCATCATTGTCATTAGGTCAGAGATAATCGGGTTAACTCATTAGGAGTGTGCCAGCGACTGCCCCAAAGAGGAAATGACACGACTGTGAAGTCCACGAGGAGGGAGGGGGACATGGCGGCGCTAACTTCAGACACACAGCTGCTTAAAGAAGCAGCTTCAGGTTAGAGGAAGGCCTGCAGGACGGCAGTGGAGCCAGACAGACAAGGCCTTCCTCGCAGCAGTGTGGGTCGTCACCGTGGGGTTAATCACGTTAGGACCGCAGGGTGGGAGACAGACTGAATGAGATAAACACACACAGCTGGAAGGGTGTGTCTGCGGCTCTGAGAGACTCCGGTCTCCTACAGAGGTGCACCAACCTGTGCCCGGATGAGAGCCTCGAAGCTGGGCTGGAAGTAGTCGATGCGGCTCTGGTAGAATTTGGGCATCTCGTCCAGCAGCTGCTGATTCTTGGCCTCGAAGTCCTCCTTGACTGGTCGGAGTTCTTCTTTAGCCTGGATTGTGGAAGAAAAGAAAAAAAGCAGAGGTCAGAACTCGGCTGTTCTAAATTTAGAGCAGAGAACACCGATGTCAGAGCGCCTTTTAAATCACCTGACACGTTTTTCTACACGTATTTAAAAAAAAAACCACTGAGTGATAAAGGTTAGTTATAGCTACAATCACTCCTTGATGTATCTTTAGTGATCTTTTTCTTATTGTTATGAAAGATATTTGCCTAATTCCCACGGAGATGCAGCGCAAAAAAAGGCTGTAATCACGACCAGAGTGAGGAGGAGTGGGTAATGTGGGCAGACTTGGCTGTGAGTGGACTCCAGCACCACGGATCTCCGTGTGAATGTATTAGTGGGTAGTCTGCTGTAGGCATGGAGCTATGGAAGGCACAAAGAATTATTGTGAAAGGGTGAGAATTTTTATTAAGGGGAAGGAGGGGAGCTGCTATAAGTATACAGTAACATACTGTTTATTTACTCCCCACCTCACCTCCTTTCTTTTATTTTCCTCCCATATGGAAGTTAAAACGGTAAAAGAAACGTTGTGTAAGGATCATCTCTTTAAGTGCACATGGATTCAAAGGGCAGGCATGTAGGGCCTCTTCAAGGCTTTGTTCCCCTGACAGTGCTTTTCTCAGTGTGTGTGGGAGGCTCACCATGTGAGGATGTGTTAGAGGCAATAGCATAGGCAACCGTGCAACACTATCTGTGAATGTGTGTGCTTCTGTAGTGGCCTCGTGGTGTGTGTGTGTGTGTCTACAATTCTCAATTATGTGCCTGTAGATGTGCAGCAGTGTCTTTTTGAAACGGCACTACTTGAGAGCCTGCTAGCTTGCGTGGGTGAAGGAGTGCACATGTACTGTGTGCATGTGCTCAACTACTTTATTCACATCCAGTCAGCATTTGTGTTTTTTCCCCTCTCATCGTGCTCTATTCACGGCACACGTAAGAGCAGGTGAAGCCCGCTCCCCTCGAGTCAGTCACCTGATGGAGCTTGACCATAACGGGTCCGGTTTTTTCCTTCTCTTCATATTTCTCCACTTTGGACTGTAAGCGTTTGTAGTCCTGCAGCGCCTGCTCCCGACGCTTCACCGCCATGTTCAGGCTCGGGAAGACGCCGCTGTACCTGAAAACGAGCCAGCAAACAGAAACGTCAAGCAACGGCAGATTTTATCAGCAGGAAAAAAAAAAAAACTTTGTGAAATATTCTGCATTCCAGCACATCTCCATAAAGTCATCATGATTTAATGAAATTGCTCCCCTCAACATCTTACTGTAGAGGTACTCTCAAACCCCAGAGGACAGCTCTGCATTAAGCTTCCTCTCATCTATTATCTAATTACTATAGTTCAGAGTGGCATGAAACAATTCACTTTGTGACAATTATCATATTCCAAATGAAAATATATTCTTGCAACAAGAATCCTGGTCTTCTGCACTAAAAATAGGAAAACATTCATCTGTAACTTAGCAACAGGAGTCGGCGCTTCATCCTGGGACTTGTTGCGCTGGGTTTGTGGCTGCTTTGATGGGGAGCAGGAATACTGTATGCAAATATATACATATCGCATCTAATATGATTTCATGAAAAACAGACCCGTCTAGTAAAAAGAGTAAAGCATTCCTGAATCCATTAAAACAGCCGTGTTATTTCATTAAGAGTTTGGAAGTGAAACAAACGCCCTAACCCTAACCCGACATCACCAAACTCTGGCAAAATTCATCTTTTTTAAACCAAAACAGAAAGTGTTTTCAAAGGGAGACTACAGAATTATTCACACAGGTGCCTACTACATATGAGTCAGAAGTAAAAACAGTCGTAATGAAGAATTAGATCAACCGTTTTTCAATGAGTCATTTAAAGCGTTTTATCAGCTGCGTAGGCTCGCTACTAGAATAGCTTCATTTTTCTACCCGTTGAGTTATTAGCCACAAAATGTGTGGGCTACATAGTTTACGTTCCTCTCCACGCCAACTCTGGTCCTGCTCCGTGCGTGCAGCAGTTGCAGGAACCACTAAGAACTTGTGAACTGGTTGTGAAATCCTAAATGTCAACGCTGTCTGGGAAGAACACCTACCGGAGGCTGATGGGGCAAGGGGGAGCGCTGAGGCTTGCTTTCAGACAAACAGGGATCATTTCCAGCAGGAAGTTGAGCAAGGAGTGGTCTTGTAGTGTTTAAGTGACATCACATAGCTCGACAGGGCCCAGCCCCACGGCCCACGCTTTACCGCTATTTATAAAACCCCACTTTGGCCCAGTTTACGGCAGGGGTGGATGCCGATCCTCAAGTCTACTATCTGCTCCAGTGTACGCATACTTCCAAGTGCCAAGGGATTATGTAACTACCCTCTAGGCATGACCGCTCTCCAACATAGTTGTTCTGTGCTGACAATGCAGCGGCAAACCAGCTTTTACACGACACAAAGGCTAATAGAAAAATCACTGGTGTCGTTCACCTGCTGCTTTCTTTCTCACGACAAGCCTGAATGCTTGTTCACACCTGATAATTAGACAATACCGCTGGCGGTAGCAACTTTATTTAAAAACAAAGACTTTACATCACAACCATCACAGTTGAGATCAATTAGAAAACAGTCATCTGTTTCTTAACCCGTTCCTTTCTCGTTTATCCATCTAAAAGTGACTGAATCAGTGTGAAAGCATGCAAACGGGGTCAACATTTAACCAACCCAGACATTCCTTGTGACAGTTTTCTCTAAAACTACCCGGACCTGGGACTTTTCCCTGGACTTCCTGATCCTGGCTGAACTGCCGGTCAGGTTTGGTTTTGTGTGAGGGTTTCCTGGTTAGACGCTGAAGGGCTATGGGCACGCCACCATCCATGTGACAGGTCAGGGTGCGGTGAAGTGGCTGGATGGAAAAAGCGTTTGAATCCATGTGTTTTTTATGAGAAGCTGCCAATCCACAGACAGGCCAGTCTGAGCCGTCAGCCAAGCCCAAGTCTGGTCCAGACACCCTCGGTCTAGGAGGCTGGCCGTCCCCTCTTGACTCTCATCATCACATAACTCACTGCTGTGAAGAATGCACAAAGAGCTTCTAAAAATAGGAAAAAGTGAAGCGTTTACGAGTGCACTGCTGCTTTTTTGTTTGAGATAAAAACTAAAAGTTGCATCACCTGGTAAAGGTCTCATTTACTCAGTTTTTCAGTAAATCTGCTGTGGTCTCTGGTATAAATGAATGCCCTGTGAGTCGAACTCTGTGGGGGAAAAAAGCTCTGATGCTCCTGTTTCAGGAAATAGATGTTAGCCAGAGCAGTAGGGGGCGGAGTTAGAGTCTTATTATTATTCATGATATGCAAGCATCTCACCTCTGATTGGCTAACAGCAAAGTGACTCTTCCACTGCCTCCATTCATTCTTCTTTATGGGTTAAAAGATGCAACGTTGATGTTTTATCTCCACAAGCTTGAACTTGTTCAGCTGTGTTGTGGAGTTGTTATTGCTAACGGTTAGCTTCTACTAGCCGAGATGCGCTCTGTTCTCTCGTGGTCAAAAATCAACACGAGGCCATAAATGCTAATTTACTTTGTGACGTAGAAGAATCTGGCCTTTTCTGACTCCATCAATTACCCATCTACTCCCTTTCAGTGGCTAAAGCAGATGATAAGGGGGTTGTTGAAAATGTTCACATTCAGCAAGCAAATGCAACTCATAGTGACTTATCGTATTTCATAAGAATTACACGGTTTCTCAGAGTAAAAGTAGTTAGGAAAACAAA
The DNA here is from genome assembly GCA_006937985.1 of Aphyosemion australe. Classification (NCBI taxonomy): domain Eukaryota; kingdom Metazoa; phylum Chordata; class Actinopteri; order Cyprinodontiformes; family Nothobranchiidae; genus Aphyosemion; species Aphyosemion australe. Next base: position 112,538 of record SSNS01000094.1, read on the forward strand.
GTGTGCATAAAGCTGTGAACTAAAAAAAGTTATTTTTCATGTTCATTAAAATCCAACTCACAAACAATAAACACAAAATGATGTTTAGTCAGTCAGTTCAGACACATTTAAATCTTTATATACCCAACAAAACCCTGAACCTCCATCATTCAGTTCAGCAGCTAAGACCCCCCCCCCCCCCCCCCCCCCCCCCCCCCCCCCCGGCTTTAGGCCTTGAGACCTGCTCCAGGGCCAAAGTCTTCCTCTGACAGAGAGAGGTGATGGTGGTTTGTCCAGTTCTAGCTCAATCTGGGGCAAAGGTCTCAAAACAGGCCTGACTTTTGTCTCACCCAAAGGAACAACGGAGCAGAAAGGGCCATAGTGGAGCACCAGATAATATAAACGCTTGGATGCCCACGCACACCCCTCCCCTCACATAAACACAGTGATGTCATCTGGTGACCCCACTGAGTGGATAAAACTCACAATTGAGCCTAAGAGAAAGGATGAGACACGGAGGGTGGAAGAGGGGTGTTTTTACATTTGTTTTCTGCTCATTTCAACAGATGAAGACTAAAGGATGGATGTCAAAAGCTTTAACAGAAGTTACATACGAACGAAGCAGCATCAACTAACAAACAGACCGTATACAAATGACAAATATACACACTACTAAGTGAAAGTCTTCCATTAATATAACAATCTTATTTTCAACTCGTCACTAATTGTATTTACGAAGCCACGAGATCACAAGCCAGAGGATTGAGAGGAAAATTAATGAAGGACTAATGGAATCTTAATGGAAGCTTTAAAGCACACCAGCTCCTGTATTTTATTATTTTACAAACAGCATCTTTGTAAACTAATAACTAGTAATGCTGCCTTTTTAGAGAGGTTAAAAGTAAAACAGAGAGGTCAGTTTGGTTTGGCATTCATCTGAAAAGCAGCTTCCTCTGCACTATTTTAGAATCACGTTAAAGGAAAAGTTGCACAAAAATACCCCCTTAAAGTCTAGGCTGGTGTTTGCTTATGGATGTGTGTGTGCGTGCATGTGTGTGTGTGTGTGCGCATGAGAGAGAGAGAATGTGCTGTCCTGAGACAGTTCTTTCCCTCAACCAATCCACGGCGTTGAGCCCAGGGAGCTGGGCCCTTTGCCATATTCTGAGCCTGCCCACACGTCCGCCTGCCGCCCACCAGGAAGAGGAAATTAGAACCATTCCATCCTGTCATTGCTCCGCCACCAGCGCACATGAGGGAGACAAGGCTGTTCACACATACAGACGCTGACCTAGTCATACAACGATTCACTTTTGCATCAGCAATTTAAAATAAATAAATATATAAAAAAAACAATCTAAATTTGCTGTAGACGCTGTGTGTTTGAGTACTTTAAGAAAAACACATGTTTAATCTCCCGGGAGGAGCCAAGAGCAGGAAGAGAAACCTTAACTAGCACTCCGGAAGATGGGTGGGATGGCCCAGCCACTCCCTTCAGTAACTCTGCATTGCATTCGTGTGTGCGTGTGTGTACACACATGTAAAAGTGAGTGGAGTTAGACTTCAGGACTGGAATAGCACTCACTGCCTTTTAAATGGGGGTGAATATTAGGAAGGCCAAAACATACTTCCCTCCAGACACACTCATTCTGAATTTCTGTTTACCGTTGCTGGTCTAGAAAGTTTCTTATGATCCCACATACAGCCGTTAAGGTTGTCCATCACTGGTCCGTGTTTGAGTTGAACCATGTCCAGATAAAATGTCAACAATCAGATTCATAAAACAAACTTTAAACGATTTAGCCCGTAATCACAACACAGTCAGATAAGGTATGAGTTTGATTCAACGCATTAAGGTTGAATTAAAAACAATATGAAAAAGCTAAAGAATGATTTTGATGTCAGTCAATGAGGCTGATGTTTTTACTACTCAACAAAAAAGCAAACACTCACAAACAGCTTTTGTTTAAAAATGACAAAACTGGAGTCACAACGCAAAAGAAATGAGGTTCAGGACAAAATGTTAACGATAAAATTTCAGGCATGTTTTTTCTTCTGGAATATTAGTTGAATCACAAGATAAGAGTTAGGTACACTTTCAGTGCTGCTACTTCACTGACGGGATAAAAATAAAAAAACAAGACAGCAGGAATGGCACCAGAAGAAGAGTCGACAGGAGAGCTGTTCTTAATACACAAAAAACTTTTCAGCTTTTCTGCCTGCTTTTTTCTTTAAGTAGAAGAAATTAACCTGCTTGCAAACTCAAATCATTTTCATCCCTTTACCTATGCAGCGCTGCTCTACAAGTCAAGTCTCAACACACAAGTGAATATAAATTGGTTAATCTGTACATCGAACTCAAGAGTTGCACAATGCAACAAAAAAATATTACTACATCATTCTTAAATTCTGCAGCCTCGCCTTCATCAGTGCGCCCCAGCGTAGCTGTGGCTACACTGTAGCTCATCACCACCACCAGCGGGTGAATGTATGTGTGTGTGGGTGAATGAGTGGTTGTGTTGTAAAGCATCTTGGGGGGAGTTGTAGGACTCTGGAAGGTGCCATTTACTGACACCATTTATACACCATTAAATCCCAAAATAGAACAAAAAAGCCTTTGAAGGGGTTCCAGCCCTTGTTTTTTATTTTTACTGTAAACTGCCCTTTGGGCCTCTATAAGGCTAATAAAACTTTGTTGGGGCTGAAAATGGTGCAGGAGCCATGAGAAATTGTCAAATACAACCACATAATAAAGCCCTACAGAGTTTGAGGCCAATGCTCAGGCTAGCGTTAGCAGTAGCTCGAGCTAAATTTGTTCTGTGGTTAGCATCACCGCGACCAACATTTATATATTATATATATGAAGTGGGTTGGGACATGCTAATGTAAGGAGGCGTGTCTAAGCTCATGACGTGTTAAACCAGCTTTTCTCAGAACGAACAGTTTCTCCCTCGCCATTACGACATTACTAATTAAAACAGGAAATCAGCTCAGCGACGGCACAGACATTTGGTCTGCTACATTAGACACGCCAAGCTGACTACAGACCACTTAAAAAATACCCTCAAAATTGTCATTTATAATTTTCCCCAAATGGAATGATGATAAAAAAAATGTATATTGGGCTACCCAAAGTTACACGTAATCCTGAGCTGCAATAGAAGAAATAATAATAAGAAACAGCAATTAAGCAATGTATGAAAAATAACACTCACTTTTTCAGGGGGTCAATAACGGTCTTCTGGATCTGGTTTACCTGTAATAATCAAAAGGACAACTGTTACTTGAGCATCAAGGAAGGGTTAAAACATGTAATTGTCAGAATGTATTACATGAGCACTGATTTCAGAGCTAAACAGCCTCTACGTTTGTTGCAAATTGGTGTGACACAAACACCGGCAGTTGTGTATGATTCAAACAGAGCAAACAAACAAAAAAGAGTAGAAAAGGGGAGGGGGGCTGGCATAGAAACTTTCATGACGTTGACTCTTTTATTGTACACAAGCCCCGAGGAGAAATCTCTGAATATTCATTGAGCGTGCGATACAAAAGGATGGAACTGTCAGGGGACGGACATGAAAGCAAAACCCAACTGATTTCAAATCCTGTGCAGGGTGGGCTGCCTTACGAGATGAAAGTTCTTAACAAACAAACATTTTAACAATAACAGTTTAAATTTTCAAGCGTTCTCCTTCTGGTTATCAGAAGCGACAAGGGAAGGAAGGAGGGGAGAGGGAGGTGTTAAGTGGAAGTAAATGAACACCGCTTCTTGAGGCTGGAGGCCTCATAAGCAAGAAGTTAGAGCACAATTAATAAAGTTTTTAGCATCATTAACATTGCAGATTCAAAAACGACTGTTAATGACTGATGCGAAACAGTGAGCGTTACTGAGCTGCCTCAGCAAGGTAATCAACTCAAGGATGAAAGGTGCGGTGAGGGAGAGTTTAGGGACTGAGATGTGAGGTGACTTCAGCAAAAGAACAACAAGCAGCTCCAGAAGCCATATGTTCCATTTCTATTGGAAGGACAGTCAATCACACAACAGCAAGGAAGCAAGATCACAGCTGTGCTTTGTAAAAGTGCCCTGACCATCTATGAGAACATACAGCAACACTCTCCGCTTCACACAGGCACATTTCCAAGTACAAAATGGTTGATAGTGGTTTGAGGGAAAACAGAGAGCCAATAACAAATAAGAACATGGGAATTCACGTTTTCTTTGTTTTACATATTCACATCCTCTCCCCCTCCCCGACTGGAGCTGCGCTGCTGCTTTTAAGGTGAGAGCATGCAGTGAGGAGGGAGAATAACAGCGGCGGATTTGCTTAAGCATGCTGGTGCCCTCTACCCTCTGCCCCTTCCCACAGTGAGGGGGGGTAGCTGTGATATTCCTCGGAGGCCCCGCAGAGCCTGAGGCCGATGCTCAAGCAGCAGTCTCCATCAGTGAGTCACGGGGCAGAGGCCATCCCGGCACACAGGCCTCCCAAAAATATACACAGATCGCTGAGGAAATCAATATCCCTCCAAACGGAGCATCTTCCACTGTGCCGCCGCCATCTACACTGGGGCTCGGCTTCGGTAGCAGTGCGCCGGCGGGGCTGTGCGCCCTCCTCAGCCCCAGAAATAAACACACAGACCTGGGCCACTGCTGCCTTCATTATCGCTGCACGTTTTATCTGCTGGCTCTCTCACTTGCAGGCCCCGCGGCACCACATCTCGTCTCAGCACGGAGAAGAGCAAAGGGTGGATGCTTTTGTGTCTGTTTTGCTGGAGCTGTTGATGCCGTCAGAAACAACAGCCAGCTTGAAGGGAGAAGTCAGAGTAGTGTTCCAGTGAGCTGTGCTGGATTATAAACACCTAGCAAACCTTAGAGGTGATGCTCACTGAAGACTGACCAGAAAGTTCTCACAATCGCTATTCTGCCTTTGGCTCACTTTTAGCCACTCTAAGAATAAAAAAAAGAGAGTGTAAGGCAAGAATTTTCGCTGGGTGAGACTCAGATAAGAGAAGACAAAATCAGATGTGGCCCAGCTGTCAGAATCCACTTTTTGATGTGTGAAGATGATTTCAAAATAGTGTTCAAATCACATGGAAGGCAAGAGGTGGGCTGAGAGTATCAAACACAACTGATGTGTTTACAGTCAGGGGTGTGTGGTAGCATCTTCCTCCCTTTAGCCTTCAACTGATGGGAGTTTAAGACGTTTACTTCATTTCTCAGTAAAAATAATAATAAAAACTATAACAAAAATCACTCTCCTGTTCACACAAGCCAAGTCTGGAACCAAATGAACTCCAGGTCAGAAAAAACCACAAACTCAGTCCAACCTACATTTTACTTTGTCTAGTCATTTTAAATGGCTGCTGTAAAACTTGGTGTGTCTGTCTGAGCGGCAGCAGCCAGGATGGAGGTAAAAGTCACAGAATAAAGCTGCTTTTCTCCATCTCAACCAGTGATTTCAGTACGTTTTCTATTAAATATACATTATATATGAAGATCAAATGAATTAATCATCATATTTTGTGATAAATTTATAAAATAAGAGTCTAGTTTGTGGTTTCTGCTTCCCTTCCAAACTAGCACTTACGGTTAGATTTTTAATTGACTTAAATTAAGAAAAAATAAAAATAAAACAATAAATAAACAGGTTGTAGATAACAAATATCTACACTTCAAGGTGAGACGTAATTAAATTATCCTCCATTTTCAAAAGGATTCACTTCCTCCTCCTTCTTGGTTGATTGCTGCGTGAAATTATTCCACTAATATTGGGAAAAGGGGTGAATATTTTATTGAGGCATATTAAGTGTGAAAAATCTAGAACTGGCAGGGAAATGAGTGGAGAAAACAATGATGGAGAAAAAAAGAGTCAGCGCTGTACACCTTATGATCTCTGAGTTCACCCGTGTTTTCTCTTCCTTTTTTAACTGCCTACCCTTCACAGTGCAGTGCCTAAAGCATCCACACATGTGCTAACATTATGATTCACATTATAACTACCTGTGGCAATAATTCTAAACCAAATCCTGGCAATTGAATAGAAGAGGTTAAAGAACAATTTCTCCTAAAGTATAACTGGAAAAAGCAGACAGGATTATGCTCCATAGCTCGCAGTTCTGCCCGACAGCATCGAGGAGTGAGAGGAAGACACATTAAAGGAAATGCCTTTTAAATTAGTGAAAGCTGTAAACACATTACACAAACCACTGTTTTACACAATCGGGAGAAAACTACAGGAAAACCTGAAACCTGTTTACTCTGAACTATAAGTATGAAAAAGGTTCAGCCTGTTACAGATTTACCTGTTTTTGGTTTATAAATTCATGCCCGTTACTAACTCTCCCCTTTATTTTTTAGAGACTACATCGGATGAATCATCAATAGGAAAAAAAAGTTTGAACACAAGCCAAATATTTGTTTTATGCAAGCAAACCAATATATCCGAGCCCTCCAAAAGCTGTGAGCAACTCTTACGAATTTTGCAGCAGGGCAAAGTTTCTTCTGAAGAAGACCCCATCTATTGTGCTGGAGTTATTTTAGACATCAGTGAGTCACAAATGCATCAGCTTCACAGCTGATAACCAGTGTATTGAGCTTATAGAGGATGATACCACAGATGCTTTTCAGAAAACAGCAGAAGGCAATACATACGGATAGTTTCAGACCACGGGCAGCGCAACATTGACTAACATGACAACGTACAATTTAGACAGAATCTTCTCAGGTTCCTCTTCTACACGTCTGAAGAAAAACGCAACACCTGATACCGTTCTAATGCCCGCACTGAGCGCTCAGAAAACCTGAGAGTGAGAGCGGGACACAACAATTAAGTAAGAATGAGTCTGACCTTCTCCTGATTGAAGGCGTCCATCCTTTTCATGGCTGTGTCCAAAGCAGTCATGGACTCCAGGAAGGCCTGGTCCTGCTCACACAGCGGGTTACTCAGCAGGTCTGCAGAGATCTTCACTGCAGCTTTGGACATGGCTGACACACACAAAACAGAAAACTGGTTAAACGTGGTTTTAAACATTTCCTGGGTTGTTATGTGTTCCTTATGTGGGAGGGCATCTAAAAGAATGCTTCTGTGCACGCAGCAACAAGATGGCCCAATGCTGGCTCCATTGTAAAAATCAGAGAGGTTGGCAGGGCTGCCTGCATTATTGAATATTTACCAGTGCAAAAAAATGTTTTGTATTTTTCCCTGAGAGCAGAAATAGCTTTTAATCTGAACATTTTCAGTCACAAAGCACATATCAGATTATGATTTACTGTCAAAACAAATGAAGTTTTTCTGCTTCACTGAGATCATCTTCAAACAAATGTTCACTAATCTGTATATTTTATCATTTGAACTCGCTGTAATAAATCTCCTGGCTGTTATAAGAAAGACGTGTTAGTAAACGGTCATGGAAATCCAAATCCTTGCTCTTGCGAACAAGTAAACTACATTCATGTCCTTGTAAATAATCAAGAGATGAAATCTATTAGCAATAGTAACATTTTAAGTGCAATTTGTAAGCATTTTATTCTTCACGATCCATCACTGCAAACCAGCTGGCACTGGCACAACATTTTTACTTCCTGCGGGGTGGCTACACCTCCAGCCTGGCTGTCCTCTAAGTCATTCACCCGGTTCTTTGGTGAGTCACTTGTCCCACGATCAGACACCAAATGAACCGCCTCACAAAGATGAGCTTACAAAGACCGCTGAGCTTAGCAGAGCAGACTACGCAGTTGGCAGCTGCGATCCAAAGCAGCAGAGTGGGAGTCTGTCTGAGGAAGACTCAGTGGAGAAACAGCTGACAGACAAACGGTGACCCGGCCAGTCTGCTGGTAGTGCTGCATTAGAGATGACGGGCCCGGACACTTTGGTTTGCATCAGGTGTGTTTCTAAAATCAACTATCTTCTGTGGTTTAAGTGGAACTGTACTATGATTGACCTCTAAAGGGTAATGATGGTCCTAACGCGAAGGTTCACTACCTTTGACTTCACAAACGAAGGCAAGTATAACAGCAGTGTAATAAACGCTGTGCTGACATTCAGCACAGGTCCGGTTCTTCGCTGGGCGTGAGTTGGAGGACATGGGACCTGAGCAACAGATGGAATCCATTAACAATAATGAGGCCCTGACAGCTATGACACTTTGATGATGCAGACATCCATATTCCAGAGCACAAAGGAGAGGAAATGAAGGAGTCTCTAGCTGCTGTATCCGTCCCCGCTCATCCACCCCCACGCAACTGACTGCTCACCACAGGCCATTTCTACTGCTACTTCCCCAAATACACAAACTCAAAAACCGACAGAGCAAGCAAATAAATCTGAATAAACACTGTAGCTGATGAGAGCAACAGTAAACAAACTACTGAGTAAAACAAAGACTGTACAACTGCTTCATTGCTCTAGAAAAACCTGTAAAGAACTATGACGAAAGCGCTGATCGTTTTACTCGTCTATTGTCTGAACACTTGGACCACATGAATTAAAAAGGCTGCTACACATCTTTGTGACCAAGAAAACCTGCTCAGCAACATTAAGCATGTCAGCGGAAGTCAATGGAAGAACCTGTTGATAACACAAGTTTCTGATAGAACACACCTAAATCAGCATCTGTGCTTTTCTTCATGTCTTTGTGAAGTTTCTTTGTCTGATCCTCCAGCCTGTTGGACAAGAAGACAAACGATTAACTTCTTACATAAAACAGTCATGTTACCCTAAAACACTAACCAGTAAAATTCTAAATGAAAACAATTTATTTTAGTCTAAACGTTGACATCAAAGACATATTATGGAATAAAAATACCAACAAAGAAGATCAAATGAATGTAAAATGATATAGTTCGGGAGAGAATTACACATTTCATTGCTTCCACATAAAACTTGTTACCTAATTACCAATACAGGAGACCCTTGTTGTCACTGTAAACTACATTTCTCCTCTAAAGCATTAATGTTTTCAATCATTCCACTCCACATATTCAACTGATGGGTGGTAAAAAGGCAATTACCAAAGTAGGGAATCTAAAAATATGTGCCATTCATTATATCAATTAGGGCCAGAAAGGGGTTTAGGCTCTCCCAAGAGACCGCTATCACATCGCTTCTCCTGGTTTGATCAAAATTGCAACACTGAATGGTCTCACTTCCGTCATTTCAAAGACTTTTTTATATGTTCAGAAGCTCAGAAACAAACTCACTAAGCTAAAGTTTTCTCAGGCACATACAGAGGGTAAATTTGAAAAGTTTAGAAAATAATTATTTGTTTATTCAAGATGTTTTAATATGCATATTGGTTTAATGATTTCAGATTTGTTTGGATTTAATTCATCATATAAGTGTCCTGAAATAATAACAAAAATATTTATGCTTGTTTTAAGCGTTTATTTAGTTCAAAAAATGTAAAGGATACATAGTTTATCTAGTCAGTTTTATTAACAATGGCCAGGTGGGATTTGGGTATTTTGTTTACTCTTCAATGACAATTTAACTTGTAAGAATTTGTTTCGTTAACGTTTAAAAGCATTAAAACTTAGTTTAGGTAGCAGTTTCACTAAAAACATTTGTATAAAGTTTACAATCTGGCCAGTTTTTGTATCACAAATGTGTTTTATGTCACACTTAAGTTTCAGATATTACTATAAAGATCCAAACAACAATGCTTATTTTATTTGTCTCTGAATAGTAAAATGGCCTGTATTTGATATAGAATTGAAATAGAGAATCGATAGGAACCGGAATCGAAATGAGGAATTGGAATCGGAACCGTTCAAATTCAAATTAGAGGTTCACCAATATTGGTTTTTGTGCCTGACTTTAAATCGGCTTTACTAAGGACAAATATGGGCCAATGCATAAAGAAATAGTAAATATTGGCCCGATATATCGGTCTACCCCTAATTCAAACGATGCCCAACCATATCCACAATGCAGTCCACCAGGGGTTACTGTACTGCTTTTCCTTTACTTAAGGAAAGAAGAAGACAATAGAGTGTCTCTGTGGTAGCTAAAACATCTCAAACAGCTCTGCCTTTTTCAAAAGGCAAAAAGTTTCAGGAATACCACTTTTTTACCACCAAAAGTTTAACTCAATGCTACGTGACGTGAAACGCTACACCGTTGTCTTTAACATGTCATAAACTGCTCAAACTGCAGCAATAGCATGATGGAAAAAATGTTGGTGTTTTGAATCAAAACTTTTAAAAATCATGGGAGTGATCAAAAAACAAACACATGGGGAAAAAAGGTAACACCACGGTGAATCCTTCCTGTCATAGACCATGCTGTATGATTAACCTTCCTGTAGTGTAAATAATCCACCACGCTTTGAAACCTACTCACTCACAATGCATTCCTGTAATTCTTGTTTGTGCGTGTGAAACTCATATTCCAGATACTACCTCCTACATTAAAATGTGTTGCACAATACTGTTGCATCTTCTCTAGTCTCTCCTCAGCACGCAGACAGTGAGAGTCTCGAATCTTTCCCAAAAGCGCTAATAAGGCGACCCACTGGTGCAGCTGCGGCTACTTGCACTGATGTCCCAACATTAGGCCTAAAAAACAGAAACTGAACTGACACTGGACTTTCAAGCACTAACCTCGAGTGTAACATTTGGTAATGAATGAGCATTCCTCCACGTTTGACAATTTGCACTAGATTCCTTTTAGATAATTACCATTCAGCAGGAATTTGCTCTCAAATGTTGGCCAGAAGCAGAAATTATACCAGATCTTACACAGAACCACTCGACAAAGATACCTGACCAGGTTCAATAAACTGCAACTTAAAATAAAGCATCTTTAAACAAAATATTTTTCATTGAAAACATGTATCAGACAACTATACATTTAATTTTAACTTTAATTTTTGGTTTTCTAGACAATCTTGGTTGTTAATAGTGATGGTGAAACTGACATGTTCAAAACAAATATGTAAATTCTCAATGTAAAGTAGGGATGCACCGATACCGGTATCGGCCTCGATACCACATTTTCTAAAGTACTTGTACTCGTTAAAAGTCCCTCGATACCGGGGACCGATACCACTGTCTGAGAAATGTCTGTTTGAGCGGCGTGTAAGGGGTTAATCACAGGCGCCGAGTGCCCGCCCCCAAGGCCCCAGCTGCAGCTCAGAGCAGGGAGAAGTTTTCATTTTAAATAAATGTTCTTAATTCCAAACGAGTGCCTTGTTTTTTTGTTAAAGTATACAACTAAAGCTGTTATCTGTAAATTAAAATCATGTTTTTATTAAGTACTCAGTATCGGTATCGGTGAGTACTGAAATGCAAGTACTCGTACTCGTTTTCCAAAAAAGTGGTATCGGTGCATCCCTAATGTAAAGATTCTGTAAGGATGTTGAACACAAAGTTTTACGCAACAATAACAGAGAACAGCACAGGACCGGTTACACCAATTTCAAACATAATACCACATCTTTGGGGCAGCAGTAGCTTGGGAGGTAGAGCGGGTTGTAGGATCGATCCTGGCTCCCAGCAGAGAATTCTGCTGTTGTGTCCTTGGGCAAGACACTTAACCCACCTTGCCTGCTAGTGGTGGTCGGAGGGACCGGTGGTGCCTGTGCTCGGGCAGCTTCACCTCTGTCAGTGAGCACCAGGGCAGCTGTGGCTACATTGTATCTCATCGCCATCAGCATGTGAATGTGTGTGTGAATGGATGAATGATACACTGTAGTGTAAAGCACTTGAGTCCTCTGAAACTAAGGCGCTATACAAGTGCAGTTCATTTATCATTAACTGTTTCAATCACACTCAAGAGTTGTAGTATTTATTGTTTTGTATTTTTCATATAAAGATGTGCCCTGTGAGTGTGGTATCGTTTAAATAAGTTGTGATTATAACTGCAGTGATTTGAAAATATTGTTGGTAATGAGCATCTGTGCTAATTACCTTAGAGTAAACAGCTGATCTATTCAATCAAGACCTGATCAGATACCGGAGATCAGATTGAGGAACCCAAACAAATACATATAACCAATATTTTGGTACATAATTGTAGATCTGCTGTGTGTGTTCCTGTGTAGAGCTAACACAAGTGGTTATCATTAAAGAAACACATTTGAGAGAAATGTGAAAAGTGAAATGTCGTATACAATATCCAATTCACCAGATGTTAGTGATTTAATACTAAAAACAGACACATTTAAGGTTCATTCAATTGTTGATGTTAATTCCAGTATAAATGGTTTCTTTACAACTTTTCTAGTAGGGTTTTCATGAATTAAAAATGCAGAGAATGATTTTATGTCAGTCATTATTCAACTGCTTTTAAAACCAGCAAATAAATTACAACCACTGTGCAAATCATGGTAATGTCAAACACTAATCAAATATCTGCAGTGTTGTAAAAAAAAAAAAAAAACACATATCAAATCACTATAGAATAATACGTATACACAACTATGTAAAAATAAACTTTTATTTTATTATATAAAAATAATCAGCATTTAACAGAAAACTCTTTACTTTAGTTTGGATAATCCCGCTTCTTATTTAATAAAGGACAGCCTTTTTATTTTTAGATTATATTTTATTACACACACCTGAAATTATACAAAACAAAAAGTCATCATTAATAAATAAGAAACATTAATGGTGGCTTGTGCCGGTGAGCCTTAGGGCTTAGATGCCCCATGATGTGTTGATATGGATCTCTGGGGTGGAGAATCTAAATGTCTGCACATGCCTGCTGCTCTGACTCATCCATAAGGTCTATTGGTACCACTCCTTCTTGATAAAGGGCCCTCCTACTCAACAAAACCTGACTAGAAAACTGTGCTCCCACTCATTTTGCTAGGCCCTCAGGGAGTTTCTATAACCTGAAGCCTTGGGATTTTAAGCGCTCTCAACTCTGGTCTCCAGTTTCACACAAACACTGTAGTAATATTTAAAAAGTCTATAAACTCCTAATTTCTTAAAATATAACAAACCCACCCACCCTAAACTAATAAAAATAACGAAAAATGTCTTCATCCTCTAACGTTTTTCTCAAAAAGAAGACTCTGTTGGGAGCTGGTTTAACAGACTCTAGAGCAGCTAAAGAATAAATCTTACAGATGCTTTTAAACACAAAAGCCTGTCTATTTTTAAGGCATACTAAGCAATATTTTTATATTTTTAAATAATTTTCTCGAGCCAGTATGTGCTAAAATGACCGTTTAAAAGGTGAATGAAGAGTCTCTCAGCATCCTTGTGAGCAGGATACCCCGTTTGCAACTTCAGTCTCTCCAGACTGCTGCTCTGAATTCTCACAAAGTCACGGTTTACGGCAGCTCATGTTTACACCTCAGAACAGATGAGCTACACTTGGTTAGCATTTATTGTAACATGTTTATAATTGTAGCGCCTCAGAGGAAAAATGGAAACATTTATCCGATGAAGCTACAAAAATAAAAAGAATGTCCGACCACAACAGGAGTCAAACAAGAATCAACATTAGGAGTTTTCTGAATCGCGAGAACGCAGAGACACGTTTCCTGCATGTTTTAGATCGTGAACACAGCTGATTTGTTTGATTTAGTGATGAACCACTTCTGTAGACATTAATGAAGGCTGAGGAGACATTTCAGCAGTTAGATTAAGGTGTTAACACGATTGCACAGCGAGGAGAAGAGTTTCAGATTCGTGTTTACGGCAGTGAATTAAAACGAACACTAACGGGTGCTAAAAGCAAGCCAAAACTGTAAAGTTTCCCTTTAACAATGACACTGCATCAGAGGAGAGACTTTGGGGAAGTCTCCCATGAGTTCTCTCTCCCTCTCTCTCTCTCTCTCTCTCTCTCTCTCTCTCTCTCACACACACACACACACACACACACACACAGATGGTGGTAAGCTACAATGTAACCACAGCCGCCCTAGAGCTCACTGACAGAAGTGAGGCTGCTGTACACAGGCACCACCAGACCCTACCACCACCACTAGCAGGTAATGTGTGTTAAGTGTCTTGCCCAAGGACACAATGACAGTGAACGACTGAGCGGGGCTCAAACCTGCAACCTTCCGAATATGGGATGGATACTTAACTCCTCTATCATCCGTCAGATCTGTGACGATGAAGTGGTGCCCTTTCAGTTCGCCATTGTCGTCTTCAAAAACCATTGCCATGCCTTTAAAGTTGCTAATGTAGTTGGAAATGCGTTTAGGGCTGTGACACATGGCTCAGACATTTTGCACCAGCCAAAAAGAACACAATACACCAGTGGGACCAAAACGTTGAACAAAGTGTAGCTACACTGAATTTCAATGATGCTAAGCCTGGCCAGTAGCTATAATAAACAGTCATTCTACAAGCAAACTTACTTTTGAAGTTTCTCATATTCACGCTCAAAGTCTCTTTCAACCTAAAGAAAAATGAAAAAGAAAAAGATGAGTAACAGCAGCATGAAGGAATTTATTACAGTGACTAACAATAATTACTTGTTTGTAAAACCAACAACAAACAAGCTATCTTATGTGGCATATGACCATATGATAGCTCGTCTCTCATCTCTGGAGAACATGTTAAACAAGTTACAGGGCCCTCTAGGTTTCCTGTCCTGTGGTTCTGTGGGCTTCAGAGTTTAAACACAGGAGCAAAAGCAAGTAAAGTAAAAGAAACAGTTGACACAAAGTCACAAGTGGACCATCTGACTGGACTGCACATAACCCACTCCATGGTTTTTGCTTAGGATGGCACAGGAAGCTGGAAACCCAGTCTAACAGACACTGCTGGGCCACAGACCCATTACAGTGGAAGTGGTTTTTGCCAGCAAGGGAAACACCTACTCACTGTCACTTTAAGGTAATCACCGCTGCCCCCTGAAGTCGCACTAACAAATTAGTGTTCATGAATACATACCACTGTCATGTGTGTCCACTTCTATGCATGAAAACTACAAACAGGCCTGATATTTTTTAAAAATAAAGACCACATTTGGGTTTATAAATGTTCTTAAGTTCATGGATGACTTACAGTTTTAGAGACAATCTGTTTTTTCGGTTGTCCAATCTTGAAGGGAATCCTGGAATGACACAAAACGTGATGAGAAGTGACAGACAAAAGGAAGTGGAAAACAACCATCTAAAAGGTGAGATTGCTGAATGCTTAGATTGTCACCAGCTGAATGATGCTTGAACAAAGGTCAGTTCTAGTCTCAGAGAGCATAAGCACCTCTTTTAGATCGCTAACACAGACAGTAGGGGGGCTGTTAACCTCTGCTCCTCTCAAATTTGCAGTCAGCGCCATGTACATTAACATCATGTCATCCCTGATCACATCTGGCATCCATCGCAAACGGATATCTGCCAACAGCAGTGGTTGTGCCCTCTTCAGTGTGTGGTTTTGCTGCATGACCCAAGCTGACAATCAAATACAGATGCTCTATTGTTTATCAGGAAAATGGTAAGCCTTTTGCAAAATGTCAGACAGGAACCTGCATGTACTGGGACAACTACCAGCAATAAAATATGTCACAAGTTGTTTTAAAACCTTGCCTATTCCTAAATACGTTCATGCAGGGAGTCAAGAGTGTAAAAAATCCACAAGTCAGCCTCACAAATGTCACCGACTGTAGCTTGTTGTAGCACTAACGGTTTCAAATCTAAACCTGATGATAGACAGTTGCTGCTGAAAGGTGTGGTGAGACAGCAGCTGCGTCAAAAGAAAGGTGTGTAGTCTAATGAGATGGAAAAGTCAGGGTGAGCTGTAGGGCCTCATTGTGCAATCAGGGAATGTTACTCATGTGTGGTGAAGATCGTTTTGATGACAGCTCAATCATAAAACTCAATAAGGTCAAATAACAATATTGCTATTAAAAAGAAAGAAAATACAGATTTCACCGGTGCTCATTGTGATTTTCTCCCTACCACACCTTTCTTTCAGTCATGTTTTGAACACTAACCTTTAGTTATGTATAAACTTATTGTTTTCCAGCTAAAGAAGGTTGATTCACTCATGATATCATAGTTTGGAAGAGCCAGCATGGAAAATAACAGCAGAGATTACTATTATTATTATTGCAGCATGAGGTGACTCACCTTTCACTAATAACCTGGAAATACACAATGACATTACCCTAACACTCAGGTGTAGCTGTCAGTGAAATGTGTAAGGAATTCCCTGGTTCCACCATTTATTTAGAGCTGAGTGTAAACTTGGCAGGAGATCAAGTGGTTTTGTCCCGAAACTAGTGACAAACAAGCCTCCTACAGCCACAATGAACCTTGAAAAATTAGCTTTGCTGTGTGATTATTTGGAATTCCTGGAAAACCACTTAAGCTCTGTGACACTTTCAAACCTATAAGACGAGTTTTGTGCTTATTAACTAGTTATTAGGTTTAAAAGAAGATTTTAAGAACCAGTCCAGGCAGTGTTTATAAGCTTGTGACATTATCTCCTGTAGATTTGTCAAATGTCATTCTCATCTAGAAATGAAGGGTTTGTTAAAAATAAAATTCAGTAAGAAACTAGTTGAACGTTTCAATACAAGATAACCACATAAGTCTTAAATCCAATCTACACCGGGTGTATCTGCGGCGCGTTACAGCTGCAGCGCAGTTTACTTGCAAGCTCCGTGGCATGTCAATTCACTCTGGGAGGTCGGACATGGAGCGGCTCAGCCATGGTCCATGTAGTTGGACTCGCGACGTCACAAAATTACTAGAGAACTGACGCTGTGTGCTTTAAAACAACTTTTTTTAAAAGGATAAGCTTTTAAACTCACCATCCACTTCCATAATTGTAAATATTTCGGTCCGTGCCGTCTCCTTTTTGGGTGTTGTCTTTTTAAAATGAACATTCGGCATCATTAATAATGCTGTGATTCTCCACTGCCAGGATATTCATGCTGAAAACAGATTGTTGCTCTCCTCAAAAGATGCAGGAAGCAAATAAGCTTTTCGGTCACCAGTAAAGACCCAATGTTTACATAGTTAAGGAATCATAACTCTACAATAATCTGTTCATTTGAAATTTACTGGATGCATTACACTGATACAATGTGTAATTTCCTGTTAAGCCCTATGTTAAATACAGAGCTTGACACGTCCAAGAAGCGTGTCAAGGCAAACATTAGAACCCAATCCTAAAATTCCATAGAGGTGCGGCGCGGCAAGATGCACCTTTAAAATTCAGCTCCGCCACTGGTGTGAATCTACCTATAGACTATAATGGATTCTACTTGATGCAGAAACGTGCCACTGCCGTAACGCGCCGCAAATTGTGTGGATTGGCAGTAACACTTGCTATATACATGAATTGTTAGAAAGTAAATTAAATGGTTTCATCAAATGAACATTTTTATGTTGCTAATTAAATAAGAGACTTTTTAGAGAATTTGTGTCTGATGACTGCTGTTTTCTGAATCTGTTTATGGGGCAACACAGAAGGTTTAATATCTCAGTATTTTAAACTGAAATTAAACAGAACCAACTGGGATTTCTTCCACTAACACCAAAACAACATTTAAAACAATCTTCAAAGGTTTGCATCCTCTGGCTTTAGAAACAAGAGCTTGACTTACAATGCAGAGTCAAAAAAAAAAACGTTTTGTTACAGAAAATCATAAAACAACACATGGGGAGAGATGAAAAATCTTTTGTCATTGCCTGCTTTCCAAACCCAAATCGATAAATTACAAACTGCTCTTTTACCCGTTTGCAATCATTATCAACAAGTTAGCCGACTAGCAATTATACAGGTATCTGATCTGTGCTGTAATAGGGTACACGTCACCGCCATCATGCAACCACGTAGGCAAGAACAAAGAAGCAACAGTCTTCTCTATTCGGGACACATTATGCACAAACTGGAAGAACCAGCGGCTTTTCACTAAAACTGCAAATGTGAGCGCTATTAGAGAGATACTGCATCATTTGACCTTGGATATTTCACGGAGCACAGAGGGCTAGTTGAAGATGTTGGGAAGTGGAATTGTTTTGATGATGACCCCAAAGTCAAACCTCTTACGTCATAAAACCTAGTGTGCAGGCCCTGCTGGAATGCATCAGTCAGCAGAGACAATAAACGACTCTTTTCAATCCTAGAGCACTCCACTCTTGACCTTGTGGTTGGCAGTGCATGATGGCAAAAGATCTGCTTGCCAGCTTTTGACTGTTAGGCTGAAGTAAATGACGCCATCTTGCTTGAAAATGACACTAAGAATGAGTAATCCCTTCTAAAGTAAGTGAATACGCATACACATCATCAATGTACTGAAGAAGTTAGTTTTTTCTTTGTTTCTGTTTGAACTTGCTTCATGAATAGTGAAAAGTAATGAATGTAGACCATTTTATGTTACTTGAATCCTTTTCAATATATTCTGTTAGTCCCATATTCCATGTAACGTATCTACGTCAATGCTGCAGAAAGCTAAAGAATGTACACTATATATCCCATACATGCATGACTAAATGAAACCCAACGTCAGATCAGAAATGCATTACTATAACATGGCAGCCAATTTTGATTGTGTTTCAATCAACACAATTTTTCCATGATTGAGCTTAAAGTTTTAAGACTGTAATAAAATGCAGTATGAAAAATCAGAATAGTCTGTTTATGTTCCACAAAATGTACAGCTTTAGCCCAAGTAGTATTTTCAAGAAAATCCATTTAAAAATGAATAAATGTAAGAAAACACCACATGAAACCTAAACCCTGAAACTTTGTCATTCTCTGTTTTCTTGTCCAATTGATCAGAAGTGTTTAAAAACTGACATGGAACAGTGCTTGGTAGTACAAGTGCTGTTGGAACTCGCACAATTTGCAAGTTTTAGTCTGGGATGCATCTCATGAATAAAAATAAAAATATTGGAAAGAAATGTTAACACACTAGCCAGTAATTTATGTCACACAAAAGTCCAATAATTAAATTTAGAAGAAAATCACCTTACAGTGATAGGAAAAAATATTTGCCCCCTCACATTTCTTGTCACACTTTCATGTTTCAGATCAGCAAACAAGTTTAAAACTTGATTTTATCAAGGGAGAAAAGCAAAACAAACCAACTTGGCCCTATGTAAAGACCTACTTGACCACCAAACATAATAACTGGTGGTAGCCTCTTTTAAAAAACAATGGCACCACTTTCCCGCAAAGTGGAGGCGACATCAGGGATCCTTTGGTCATTCATAAGTGGTCAATTAGTGGCGGTGATGTGCGCAATCAGGTTTTTTCCACAAAAGATTACGCGATGGCGGTATAAAGGGGGTATGGGGCGGTCTCTGCGCTGTCACAAACTTCCTTTAGCTTGGACGTAACTTGTTTTTATCCCAATTGTAGCCACACTCCTTAAGTTTTTTCGCAAATAGCTCCAAATGGTGGCTGTCCTTCAGTCTGTGCTACAGCTCTATGGCCAGAAGCTCCCGTTCCAGTTTGTCATTTTAGCTGATTCTGTTTGAAAAAGGGACTCCCCATGTTTCATTGCATTTTCAATATTGTTGCCGGCCAGGGCTCAGCTCACATTCGACACATGATCATAACATCACCCTCTGTTGCGCAAAGGCGCGATCTTCATTCTCAAGGCTGCAGTTGCGGTAATATTACTATCAAGCTTGGCGGCACGAATGCTGCAATATTCCTGCATCGCCATGCTCCCACTGTGTTTTCATGAGACACGTTGTGGTGGCAATATTACCCTGATTTGCCGCCACGGTGTGTCTTATGAAAGAGGCTAGAGACTCCTTGGAGGCAACAGCTGCAACTAAGTGTTTTGGATAACTGGTAATGAGGCTCACCTCACTATGGAGGACTTCTGACCCCCTCATTTTTACAGATATGATTTAATTCAGCCATATTGGAGGAGGGTTTTCCAACATGAACAGCCTGTTTAAGGTAATGGTCTGACATTCTCCTTCAGGATTGCCGTGCAGGGAGCAGAATTTGTGGTTCTACCACTATGTTTGACTGACCTTTGTGCTCATTGTGTTCTTTTTGGTCAGCAGAAGTTTCTTAAATCTCCTATGAAGCCATCTTCTTATTGTTGAATCATGATCTTAACCTAAACTAAATGTGGCATGTTGTGCTTTAGATGTTGTTCTGGGTACTTTTGTTCTTGATTTTCTTTGTTGAATGAGGCATAATGTGTGTCTTTTTTTTAGATCTTTCCATCTACTTCATGTTGATGGACAACATCTGTTGATGTGATCTCTTAAATTCTACAGGTCTAGCAGTAACCAGGTCTGGGTGTGGCAAGTGAAACTGTACTCAGCTTCCCAAATAATGTGATTAATTGCAATCAATTCATACTTTAACACAGGGGTCAACTATTTTTTCCACATTTGGACCTTTTGCTTTGGATCACTTTTCTCCCTTTATTTAAGAATTAAATCATTATTGGATTAAATTTTGTCTTTGTCTGATATTCAAATAGGTTTGCTGGTCTGAAACATTTAAACAAAAAGCAAAAAAAAGAGACATCTCTAAGGGGGTAAATACATTTTTACAGCACTGTACATTAAACTGAATCTTTAATTTTTTGCAGTGACATTGGAAGCCTCTGTAGGAGAAATGTAGCAGCTTTTACTCGATTACATCTGCAGATGTGTTATGTATGGGATTTCTATGAATGCTGACTGAGAATAAAAGTACATTACAACCACAGGAACTTCTTCCAGGAACCAGGTTGTTTCTGTGCAAACACTTGAACTAAGAAATCTATTGTCATTTTAACCAACTGAGATATTGCAGTGTGCAATGCAAGCTGCAGTGGTCCAGTGATTGTAGCAATGAGTAAGACTAACTCCAACTATGAAAAGAAATACAGAAAACAAGATGATAATCTCTGATTGTATACCAGTATTTATGTGCTTGAAGTATTCAAATCAACCACAGCAACCCACAGATATAAGAAGATGGCTGATTTTAAATGCTGTAAGCTTCCTCTAGTAATTCTAGGAATCAACATTTTGCCCTACATACTTTTCTGGAAGAGATGCAGCACATAAAATGATACACCTAGCAGCGCATGCTGCTCACTTTTATCATTATTTATCTGTAGAAGTCGAAAACATCTTTGCTAAAGAATGATTACCTAAACATTTAAACAAAATAATCAGCGAGTGTGTGAGAAATAGTGAAAAATGGGGAAAACATTCCCTCCAACATTAAATAAGCAGTAAATACAGTAAACCTGTGCTTTTAGCATCTAAATATCATCAAAGTCAAATTATGGCACCGACTAATTGCATTAATGAGAAAGAAAAAACAAAGGACTACTGTTGATCAAATCCCTTTAAATGGCTTCACCACTGACCATGCTCACCACAACAAATGTCAATGTTCTACTAAGACACTACCTCGCACTTTTAATGGATATGAACCGACTGTAACTTTCATTATAAGTCTCTAAAAGACAGTTTTGGGGTAACTTTGTGGGTGATTTTCTAGGACATGTCCTAAGAGCTAACATATTAGCTACAGCTTTTAAATGTTTCACAAACTAATATAGCGACTTATTCCGTCTTTTTGAAACTATCACTGAAACGTTATAACTTATTGGTGTAAAATATTCCCAGTAAAACGTGGACGAGGGGGTCTTTAGAAGATGTTTTGTTAAATACGCGGAGTTTAAATTTGCTAAAGGATAGCCCCAGTTCAACTGTGCCGTCTGTTTAGCACTTCCAGGAACTAGCCGGAGCCCGGTCGATAAGCCTTTCCTCACTAATTTCGAATAAATCGCTTCAGGTTATAATTTATTCTTAATCGACACATCAGCGATGAGGCCAAGATACATACCAACTCATTCTGAGTGAACTTTTATTCCGGTTTCACTTGGTAGTTGTATTATCTTCCGAGAAACATCGCTTTCTACCGCTCCACAGTCGCTCGTGCTAACAGGAAGTCACCAGAGCTGGCATTTCCTCCGAGGAAGTTTGTCAGACAGAAACGAATAGACTAGACCAGGGGTTCCCAAGTCAGGGGTCGGGACCCCATTTGGGGTCCCCACAAGATTACAGGGGGTCCCCATAATTTTGTCTGCTGAGGTTGTGAGGTTAGCAAGATTTTATTTGTAAAATAAATAACACTTATAAAATCCCAATAACACACCCTACAGTATATTCAGAACTCCATATAAAAGTTATAGCTCTGTATGTATGTATAAAGTTTGCAAATTATCACATTTAACGTGTTTATGCGTGTAGGATTTGGGGTTGGGGGTCCTGGCTTGTCTTGGACAGGGGCAAGGGGGTCCCCAAAGAAAAAAAATTGGGAACCCCTGGACTAGACCATAGAAAGCTCAGGTTTTCATCTGTGATGTGTTTATTAGGCCAGGGGAGTCTAAACTAGAGATGAACCGATATGGATTTTCCTATTGCCGATACCGATTTGTACAGGTCATTGTCAGCTAATATGTGCTGCTGATTTTTTGGGCCGATTTTCATGGCTGATATCTACATGTTTTTCTCTTTATTTGCAATCAAAAATGTCTGATAAAAACAGTGGAGGCACAACATTTCTGAACCTGAATCAGTTTTCAAACCCTGAATTTAACCAACTCTTGAACTTTATTTTTATGCATTGAAAACTATTAAAATAAGATATTTAACTAAAGATAAGGAAACTAATCATTAAAATAACCATGAAATAAATGTAAAACATGTAAATAAAAAGAAATGTGAAAATAATGTTTTAGAGCAGGGTTTCTCAACCCTGGTCCTCAGCGCCCCCCTGCCCTGCATGTTTTCCATGTCTCTGCTTCAGCACACGTGCTGCAGAAGCCTGTTAATCACTCACTCATTTGTGTCAGGTGTGTGGCAGCAGGGAAACACTGGTGTTTGAAAGGACAACATGGGAAACATGCAGGACAGGAGGGCGCTGAGGACCAGGATTGAGAAACACTGGTCTATGGTCTGTGTAGGATAAACCAGACCAGTCTGGATGAATCCTAATGTTGTGGGTTTTGAACTGGACCTGATTAGACTGGTCCAGGGGCCAAACAAGCAAGTAAATCACCATTTCAAACTAACAAAATACAATTATTCACAGCTCATAAATTTAGTTTGAAATAATGGTAACACTTTACAATGAGGGTCCTTTTATTAATGTTACTTGGTGCATTATTAAGCATTAGTAAACTACTAAATAAAGTATTAACAACTGCTTAACCATATTGTGTAATGCATTACTAAGCAGACCCCCCCCCCCCCCCATACTTTGTCCTAACCTTAAGGATGCTTAATAGTTAACTAAGTAGCGTTAATAAATGGACCCTTATTGTAAAGTGTTACCATTTTGGTCAAATTTGCCGATTACAAATAAGATCCAAATGCCCACAAAATTTGTGAAATTGCCCTTTCCTAATCTGCAGGACAAGAACCAGATGCCAATCAAAGAGAAGCCAAGCAAACTGAAGGTAAGTTATATTTTTCTTTATTCAAGTACTTACATAGAAATAACCAAACAGTTGCATTACAACAAACTGAAGGTAAACAGAGGAGCACATCCCCCCATCACAAGGATATAGTAAAATTCGTTTAAATATTCAGCTCATCAGAAAAGGACCTTATTATAAGGTAATTAAAGACAAGAAATAGGCGAAAGACATCCACAACACTTTTAACAAGACTCCTTGTATTCTTTAACAAAAAAAAAAAGAAAAGAAAAAGCCAACAGAACAGCCATGGTGTGTTTCCAATTGTCGGTCTTGCATTGTTGTTAAGTTTCTCCCGTTTCACTCAGTGTGACTTTTTTCATGCATAATAAAGAAACGAGCACCACCCACTGCATCTGTGGGTAGCACTTTGAAACATGTCCGTGCACATGCAAAAATGAGGATATTCTGTCCGTGAAAGGAAACACAACACAACAGAAAACAGTATCGACTCCACCAGTGTCACCGTTGAAGACCGCCAAATCCCTGAAGCCACCTTACAGGAGTAGCCTAGATTATCTACATGTTATTGAAATCACAAATATGCTTTTTAGTTTAGTTTTCAGGAATTTTTTTATTATAATTATTCATCATTGCCATAAGTGAAGCCCGAAGCCTTTCCTGAGGCCAATTAAAAAAATAAAATAAATTACTGAAACAGTCACACACAAACATTAGCTGCTTTCAGCTACAGGCGGACAGAGGTCACATTTATGATTTGTTGCTCCTGTGGAGTTCTGCTCATGTATTGTTTTTGATCAGCCAACCCTGCAACCCAGTTTGGGGCAAAGATGGCTGCTGATGTTGGCCCAGGTCCAACACAGGGAAGAGAACGTGGATGGGGCACATCCCAACTTCAGAACCGTCAGCCGCCTACTTTTGTCCAACTGAACATGAAGCGCAGAAGCTGATAGAATATTTAAGTAGATCTTTTATTTTTGTTTAAATGGGTCATTTATGTCTGTCTAGAGAGTCCACATGATACAGTAAGATCACCAGGAAGCCTGGGTTGTATTTTAACAGCCAAAATGAGGAAGTGGATGGAGGGGGATTGTAAAAAGTTTTTACAAAATTTACAAAAATATCACACAGAAGGGGAATCACATGTGACGTCTGCCTCAGTTTGCATCATTCTGCAACAAAAACACAATTTTCTTTACTTGGTTCATTTTTCTTTTGATGATCCAAAATTTATTGTGATGAATCAAACTTTTCAAACACATTTTTTGGTTTTCTAGTCTTCTGCTGATTCATAACAGCTGCTGCTCATGAGCTGGATCGTTGCTATCAAATGTGCAAAAATAAATGAATTATTACACATTATAAATTAGGAAGTTAATGTAACACTTGACTTCACAATAAAAGCTTGTCAAATCGTGATGTTAATTTTTACTGTAATTCTTTGTGTTGGAGGAAAAATAAAGTTTAAGTTGAACGATTAATGCAGGAGAACTGTGTGTTTTCTCATTGCAAACCAAATGATTTCTATCAGGTTAAATGTTGCAGGCTGCGTGAACTTTTAAACCTTTTTTAAACAAGTGCAAGGAGGTCTGTTCGTTTCACCACGTAGATGAGTGCAGAAAAGACTCTCTGAGGCTAAATTAATTGGAAAATAAATGGATGCTTGCCAGAAGGCTCAGCAGTGAAAACTGTTCCAGGACAAACAGTGTGGCCTGCGAAGCTCATTTCTGCATGCACTGTGTTCTCTGTGGCACCGTTTGTCTGAATCTTTCCTTTGGCCTTTGCCTTTGTCGGTTCACATCCTGTTTTAGCCTGACTGCCATATCTGCTGACCGGCACTGTGTTTTTATTTTTAATACCAGCAGAGTTTAACAATGTTTATGGACATTTTCTTTTGCAGTCAAGGAGCTCAGCCAATGAGATGATAGAAATGCACGAGATAAACAGTTTAAAAGTCAGCAAATGGAAATTATTGTTGGTGTTTGAGGAAAAACGTCAGAATTTGGATCAAATCCAGAAGTTTTCTTCTATAAGAAAATCACAAAAATAATTCTTTACCTTCTTTTTGATTTTTATAAATCCAGTGTCAGTGTCTTATTTGCTCCTTATTTTTGAGAAATTTTATGAGTTATGCGCCTCTAGTATCTCAGTTAAGGTTATACTTAGGAACTGCAGACCTACTTGCAGGCTCAGAGGAGGAAAAATGTCCATGTTTTTTTTTAAAAAGGGGCAAACAGACTGTTATAAATTGTGCATTTGATGTGATATTTGCCCACACAGATAAAATGCACGTGAAACCAGTGACACAGACTGATAAAATGTTTCAATAAGTGATAAAAATCAGTTTTTTTCTTCTTTTAACACAAAAGATAACAAAGGTAAGTGAATCGGAAGAAATGATGTGCAAATATTTTGGGAGAGCATCTTGAATATTAGTGTTTAATATAATGGAGAGGATGCGATAATTGAAATAAGCAATATTTTTTTTATAACGGAGATACACAAAAATAAAAAAAAAATGTTTTTTTATTCAGAGAACACATTAGTGCTTCCTTGAACTGGTTTCCACTTTAAAGCGTACAGATGGTGCCGAAGCTTTTTGTTTTCTTCTTTCTTTTTTTCCCAAATATGTGGCAGATAGAACACCATTGTTTGCACTACTGCAGCAATCCAAAAATGTTTTTTTTGCCTTCACCTAAAACAACAAAATAATTTGTAATAGAACAATATTACTAAAATCTTTTAAGATACAACCTGCACAAGCATTCAGTGAATTGAAAGTTTCCATTTATGCAGTCATTTGTATATACATAGTGTGCATGAGTGAATGCACATATATGCACAATTTAATACTGAATATTTTGACACTGGAGTACAAAAGTGGAGTTTTCACTGAGGCTACACGTTTGTATACTGTACAAAAAAAACAACATCTCAGTTTACAGCCCAGTCTCTCGGTCTTAGAAAAGATGTAAACACAGGTTTAGAGGGATTTTGCTTTTCTTTTTATTAATTTTACCATTTACTGCTCATCTTTTGGTGTTATAAATAGTTTGACCTTTTCACACTTAGAAGCACAAAGAAAAGACCTCATTTGTTTTTCGAACTGTTCTTTTTCCTACTGCTTGTTTGCAAGCCAGTGAATGTTTATTTCTTTTTATTAAACAGTGCATTCTATCCATGTTCTCATTTAATTCAATATACGAGTTATTGGCATATGTTGTCATTCAATTGCATATTGCAGAACTCATGAGAAATGAACAGTATAGGTGAGATTTTTAAAAAGCACGACAGAAATTACATTTGGCAACACAACGTAAAGCCACCGTAAAAAAGAATAACACACAGTGTTTCATAGTGACTAAAAATAAATAAGTATTGGCAAACGCATCAGGTACTGCAGGCATGTTAGTGCACGTAACAGGACAAGACTCTGTGACCCAGTCAGTCGTGTGTTTTTTTGTCTTTTTTTACTAAAAATGGTGCAGGTTCGTCTAAATCTGGTCTTTTTGGTGAATAAATGAGATTATTTTTCTTTTTTACTAATTCAACAACTGTGCTAAGCTGATACCGCTGTTGGGTTTGGCAAATGTCAGGCACAAATATAAGAACAAGGTTGGCTTTATCACCGCAAAAGACATTTGGCACATTCTTTAAAAAAATAAACATTCAAATAGAAAAAAAACACACACACT
This sequence comes from Aphyosemion australe, assembly GCA_006937985.1. NCBI lineage: Eukaryota > Metazoa > Chordata > Actinopteri > Cyprinodontiformes > Nothobranchiidae > Aphyosemion > Aphyosemion australe. The sequence continues at coordinate 139,536 of SSNS01000094.1, forward strand.
ACACGTCAACAAAAACAACAAAAAGACAGTCACGTGCCACTAATAAGGTATTCATGACGGCACACGAACAGAACCAATTGCACTTTTAAACAGCCTAATAGAATTAATGCATACATCCCAGACAACACACCCTTTCACTGAGCTTCATTATTATTTTGTCTGTTTCCACTCCTATTACGGGTTGTGGCTAAGAACGTTTCTGTAAAATTTACACGAGTAAATCCTCAGAGCCTGCTGACACACCGAGGCCGGTCTGACAGAACGTGCTAAAGCACCCTTCTTTGTGTTGACGCTGTGTTACAGTGGCTGAGGCTTTGAATTGCTTAAAACGTGAAAAGGAAAGCAGCCCTTCCCCTCTTACTTAAACTGAAGGCATCCATCTCAAAACAGAAGGAACTGGAAGGAGCAGGGGTGTAAACGACAAGAGGAGAGTCACTTAGATATCTCAGAGTGGATCTGATCCTTTCATCTGAAGTCTCTTTATGGTCTGTGGCTGGGCTCTAGTCCATGTGCACGTAGTGATGGTCATGACGTTCCCACCGCCGGCCCCCCACAGGAGCTGGGCGGTGAGCTGTGGCTCCCGGCTGCCCCGCTGCTCTTGTCTGCCTGCTTCTTGTCCTTCTGTTTCAGGTGAACTTTTGCATGTCTCTTTCTCTCATCGCTTCTGGCAAACTTGCGACCGCAGAACTCGCAGGAGAAGGGCTTCTCCCCCGTGTGCGTGCGAATGTGTGTGGTCAGATGGTCGCTCCGGCTGAAGGAACGCATGCATATTCGGCACTGGAAGGGTTTGTGACCCGTGTGGATGCGGAGGTGACGCGTGAGCTCGTCCGAGCGCGAGAAGCGTCTGTCACAGTTCTCTGCCGGACAGGCGTGCGGCCGCTCGTGGACGGGCGTTTTGCTGGGACGGTTGGGGTACTTCCGAGGTCGGATGGGTTTGAGGGTGAGAGTCTGAGGTGGGGGGTGGTGCTGAGGCGGGTGCTGCTGCCCGCCGATGAAACCTGGGTGGATTTGCTGCTTGTCTTTGAACGCTCTGATGGTCTCCAGGGGTGTGATGGGTGGAGGGTTGACTCTGATGGGGTCCATGGTCTGGAAGGGCTTGTGCTCCATCACACCAACATCCCCCTGATGGTGAAAAAGGTTGTAGTCAGGGATCATGGAAAACAGGCTGCTATCCATGGGGGCTTTGGATGTGGAGTGATAGTCATTGCCAGGGTAGGCTAGAGCCGTGCTGGTGGCAGGGCTGTGGTGAAAAGACACCTGATCCTGGTACAGGTCGCTGCAGGTGGAATAGGCAGGCAGCGGCGGACCATACACCTGCTCCATGTCTGACGTCTGCCCGCCCATGCTGGCTGCGGAGGACGACGTCTGCGTTGTTACCGTGCCAGGTGATGGAGAGACCCCTAAGATGCCTGCACTCACTAGGCTGATGATGTTGTTGTCGGGGCACCAGCCCGAGCCACTAATTCCACCTGAAGGAGGGGTGTCGAAGGCAAACTTCCCCAGGTATGTGACAGTCTGCCCGCTGCGGTTGGACTGGAAGCTGGATCCATACTGAATCTCTGAGTTCGCCTTCTCGCTTCCCATGCCCAGGTCCATGATATTATCTAGACGAACGCAAAAGAAAAGACAAAACATTAGACATCATCCTGCAAATCTCTGACAGTGGGGCAAAAAATTCAGAGGAAAATGTTGCTGAAGTGATGAAGCAGAATTATAAAAATAAGAAGAAATTTAACTTTATCATGATGAAGTTGAAATCACAGTTTCTTTTTTTTTTTCCATAAATCAAAGTTTTCTGCAAAAATTCTGATAAAGATGAAAAAAGAGGAGAAAAAGGGGAAAACTCCCATACAGTTCATGAAGAAACGTGAACTCTGTCAGACCTGGAAGTTAAGTGACAGAGAGCTGTGCCTGAAAGAGTGTGTCTCTCTCTCTCTCTGTCTCTCTCTCTCTCACAGATCCCACAAGCCCTCATAAATCAAGACCTAAAACACCCCCTTTGATCCAGTCATTGTGTCCCTCAGGAGGACGGCCAAGCGGAATGGCAAGATCTGATGTCTTAGCAGGGAGGATTACAAGGCAGACGCCACATTCTATAACGCTCAAGAATTCAAGACGCATTTGCAACAAAGAACATCTGGAAATAAATTTAAGTGTTTCCTCTTCTGTTTCTGTGAGGTTTTATTTGCACGTATCATGCAATTTATCAAAACACAAACACACACAAACACACACACACACGCACACACACACACACACACACACACACACACACACACACACACACACACACACACACACACACACACACACACGCTTTTAGCTTCATACAAATATGGAAAAAAAAGTCAAATCCAGACCTAATAATTAGATATATTTAATAACCAATTTATGAAATTGTCATTCTCTGAAAAGGTAAATATTTTTTTTCTTAATAAGGAGATTTATAAAAATTAACATATGTTTGTCATTACCTTATAACAAGCTGCAGGAAAGAGCCACTGCTGTCAATTAAAATGCTGATAAAACACAAAGAAAATGTATATTCACATGTGGATTTTTAGGAACATCTGTGGCCTTTATTTTTTTAATGCACAGGAAAACTTAATGTTTTATGGATTTTAATATCATTTTTTCTGAGCCTTTTAAATTTCGAGGAATGAGATTTTAAATTAAAAGTTTTGGGCTCTATATCAAACCTGTTTCTGCTCACGGACACACCTGTTCAATCAGACCATGTCAGATGTTATTTTTTAAAAACATATTTACTTTTGCTCCAAATGAAAAATAACCACAACTGACTCGAACTGAATAGTTTATGTGAAAATATCAGATAATAGACTCAAATAAATCAGAACCAACGCCATGTGAGGGTTCCTCTTTTACTAAATAAATATGAAATAATTGCTCGTATGAAGAACAACGTGTGTATTTTATGAACTTAGACTCGTATTTAATTGGCATTAGGAAGAGAAGGTGGCTTTTATTTGCCACGCGGAGCGCATGAAATCCAAACGCACACATTATGTGATAAATAAGGAAACTCTTTTTTCTTTTTAGATAAATAAACACTCAAAAATCATTTGCAATTATTTTAAAAAGAACTCTAAATACAATGACGCGTGCATGAAAATATATTTAGAATAAAACATTTTATATAAATCATATTATAGACTTGATAACTTAAAATTGCCCTTTTTCCCCTCCGTTCTTCTGATTTATTTATTGTCAAAACGTCTCTAAGCTGAATCAGTGAGCCGTCTTTACGCGCCATTAAATAAAGGATGAATATGTGAACTAAGCTTTTTTATAGTTTGATCAATATTAGCGCTGTTGCAGTTTATTAAATAGAAGCCGGTGCATGGGGGAAAGGCACATAAACGTGTTTCAAGGAGAACGCACCCACACACGCCTACTATAAGCATGTTAATAGAGTTGTGAATGAAAGTCATTGTTTAAGTACATGACCCTCTTTTACAAGTGGGTATGAAAACTGAGGCACCGCGGTTTGACCACATTGTGCCAAATTCTCAGATTCCTGTCAAAACGCGTTTAAACGCATCAAAGGTAAATATTTCATATCGGGACGTTTCCTCGAGGTAATAAAATCACAACACGCTATTTAAATCTGACGTGTGAAAATCATATTTGAGTTTTGAAATGAGTGCGTCATTTTTTCACTTTTCACGAACGCGTCGCTGAAATTCGAATCAAATTTTAAAATCAAAAGAAAAACAATCACACCTCCAATTTTTATTTCTAGTGTTTTAAATTTGATTCAAAGTCGCATCTGGCTCCTAAAAAGTGAGACGGGTTATCGCAGGAATGCGCCTTTACGCGCAGCAGAATCAGAGCGCAAACAGGTGCTTCGAGCCCGGAGCCAACTGTTGCCGCTCCTCGCAGTTTGAATCACTGAAAACAAAGTGGACAAACAAAAAAAGAACAAGAAAACTCACCTGTATTCATCTGCGAATAGTGGTTAATAGATTCCGTATTGGTGAAAATATTCATAGACGTCGGGATGTCCTCCTCCGGGTACAGACTGTCAGGGATCGTGTTTATTAAACTGCTCATGGTAAGAGGGATCTTGTCCGCTAGTTTCCCTGTCATAGCAGTTAAGAGTCAGTCCGACATTTAAAACAAAAGCGCGGCGCGCAGGTATCCAGGTGGTCACGCAGAACACCGGGTGTTCTTGGAGAGGCGCGCGCAGGTGCTGGAGACAGGAGAGGCGCAGGTTGGGATCCTGTTGCTGTAGCTATCCAAGTATCCCGCGGAGGACGAGCAGTGCTGGTTATCTCCCCCTGTGCGCTCACGAGCTTTTGTTGTTATTCATCTGATCACAGTGGGCGCGTAAGGGCTGCTTGTGGGGGAATTTGAAGTCTGTGAATCAGTGGAGGAGGAGATGGTGGTGTTGGTTGAACGAGAGCAGCTCTCTTCTTGTTCTATTGGAGCTGGATAGGGGACTCCAGTCTGCCCGTATTAAGGAGGGGGATGGAACATTTGCGTGACGTAGATGACCATATATGGACATGGGCGATCAGCTTCAGGTTCTCCGAGCGTCAGTCGGTGGAAACTACAGTGGAGGCAAAAGGCTCCGACAGAGAGATAAACTTTACAAAATCCAGATGTCACATCCAGCTGCGTCCTTCTTCGGGACCAGATTTTCCCCGTCCTTGTAAAAGACAAAACACTGATTAAAGGTCTTATCTTTATTATTCTCTGATTATTTTTAGCGTCTATGTGCGCGCGACTAAAACAAAGAGCGTGTTTTGTCTCTAATAATAAAAAAAACCTTTGTGTCACAAGTTAGGACAACTGTTCATTTAAAATCTAAAGCTGTGTGGATGAAAGAGTTTGGTGATGGTTTCTGCATCTCCATAAAAGTTCTGACAGGACTAAACTTCAGCATTTGCCTCCTGGTGAACTTGCACACACTTTGTGCGGTCCTGGATTGCAGAACGCTGCTTCAAAACCCTCCTTTCAGTCCGCATCACTGTCACACAAAGACCGTAATTGACGGAGTTAATCGTTTGTAAATATTGCAAAGCTTTGCACAGGCTTGCTTTGACTTGGAGCCCAAGTGGCCGGTGGAGTGGAAGCTCCAAATAAGGCAGTGTCCGGCCCCGCCCCCTTGTCTCTCTATTTGGACATGCGAGTTCCGGGTGAAGTGGTAGTGGAAAAGTGATCGGAAGCCACAGTCGTTAAAAAAACACACACACACATGACAGTGGACAAAAGCGTCATGGCTCGATTTTTTTACCAGTTTACCAACCTGTGAAAAAACAAGGTTGCTGATTTGTAATCTCATAAAAATACCCCCAGAGTTTATTTTGATACACAGAAGTTTAAAAATAGCCCTGGGGCTGCTCTAATTTTATCATAGTGGTGAACTCTTTATCGGTAGTTTTAGGACAATTTGCCTGAATATAAATAATTAAACAAAAATATTTTATTTGCAAAATGTTGAAATGAAAAGGCTTTTGGTTTATTTTCGTAAAATACAGAATGACATGTCAGAGCCCACACAGACATGGGAAATGAATACTGTAAACACACACAGAGAGAGAGTGAGAGTGTGTGTGAGAGAGAGAGCGAGTGTGTGTGTGTGTGTGTGTGAGTGAGAGAGAGAGAATCTGAATCATGCTTGGTGTTTAAGAGGGTTATCAGAGCAGTCTCCTGCATCATCACCAAAAACAAGACCTATCTGACCCTTTATGGGGGGGTCAGTCCGCCCGTTTCACCCAACAGACTTCAGGTCAGATTTAACTCATATGTGACCCGTCCATAAGTCCATATGTGACTTTCTGAACTTTCAAGATTCCCTTTTTTTGACATTTAGTAAACAATTTTGAGATTTTGATGCTAAAACTTGGAAAATCTTGTGTAATCAAAGAAAATGAAACAAGATATACCAACAAAAAAAAATGTATGCAGAACGTTGGCATGACCTTTGACCTTTTCAAACCTTCAGTCAACAGCACTATCAGAGGTAATTATAGCAGGGATATTGCATCAAACTGCATGCTTGTCCTGTTATTTTTGTCCATTCTAATAAGAAGCAAAATTTGATCCGTGATGCAGATTGACGGAAAGAGGATTCCTCTGTTGTCGTGCATCTGGATGCAAACTGACAGGAGAATCCCCTCAGGTGTGGCTCAGGATTCATGGTACAATAGAGGCTTTCCTCTGAGAGGGGGTGTTATGAGCCTCTGTGGTTGGAAAGTTGGCCATCCCAGCTGGAACACCTGTAGCAGGCACATTTCCTCAAATGTGAGATGGGCTCACACGGGGAAGGCCTGCGGTGTCATGAGCTCTCTCTGACTGCAGCGCTCGGCTCTTTTGCATACGGGAATTCCATGGAAGCAGAGGCTCATTTGGTAGGGCTGTGGAAAAGCTCTCGGGCAGCATGAATGTATAGTCAAATTAGTTTTGTTTTGTTTTTCCACATCTGATCAGGAAGGTTAAAATGATCTCTTGTTGTTGATGTTGGAGCTATAACATCAAACCTCCTGAGTTATGAAACTATTATCTTTTATTCATTAAAGCACCTCTACTGTTATTATGATCAGACTAATATTCATTATCACTCTTATTATTGCTTATTAAAGGCCATAAATCCTCAACATTTCTTTCAAAAACAGATGAACTTGTCTTTGTGTGTCTTCTTTTGTTTCTGTGCACAGAATTGATTTTTAAAAAGTCCAAATCAAATGAAAAACTCAAAGAACTCAGCAGACACTTATGACTTTTAGAAGTCTGAAACAATCAAGTGGCATTCCTAGCATTCCTTGAGGGAATGAATATATTAGGCAACTTTTCAAGTCAGACTTTTAAACTGGGATCACCTTATACTTTATTTACACAAACTGTCTCAGCAAAATGATTTTGCTCTGCAGGTCGGTCTAGCCATGCTCCATTGTAGCCTCAGCAGGTCTACCATTCGTCCGAACCAATTTGGGTCTGGCCAATCACAGTGCTTTATGTTTGTAGAGACATTGGGCAGGCTTAGCACCAGAGCTGCGATGGATAAAAACTACAAAGATTGCTTCGGCTCAGGAACAGCGCTCATTTGAAATGGCTTTGGTATCAACTTTGAACGATTTAGACTTGGGGTTTTCTTTGAGACATGAACAGATAGAGGCACTTAAGTCCTTTATTTAGAAAAAGGATGCATTTGCTTCTTCTGTATGGTGGACTGCCCCATTGACTAATTTTCATAGCAACATACGTCACGTTTTTTTGTTGCTCTAATTCTGCCTAGCGCTGTCCAGCTGCATGCAGAAACAGTTTGAAAGACAACCATAGAATCCGCCCCACGACTGAGCTCTGTCTATGGGTCATGGCCACACTATAGATTTACATGTAAAGGATGGCTTTCCAGGCTACTTGTGTTTAGGAATGATGGGAATATAACAGATATGATCACATCACAAAATTTTCTGGATCTCTTGCTATCTGTTGGCTCTCAGATGGCTCTATGTGTTGTGAGTGACTCTCAGCTACTATAGCCTGAAAATGTAGCTCAACATTTACAAAACTGCCTGAGTTATAGTGATTTGGACCATTGGTGGCCGATGGAGGAGAAAATGATTACATAGGATGTTGAGGTTGGAGCCACTAGGCAGAAGACCAAATATGGAGATTTATTTATGCGGTGAAAGACGACATGAAGGTGTGAGGGTAGAAGAAGATAGAACTATGAAGACAGGTCATTCACTTTGGCGACCCCTGAAGGGAAAGCCCAAAGGACTGAGTTAAGGTGGATTAGCATCTGGACTTGGGTTGACTCCAAATGCCAATCAGTGTCTTCCTGTGAGCTTCATTCAAATCCATCCAGAGGTTCATGAGACGTTTAGCCAACATACACACAGACTGGCACAAATTACTGTCTGCTGTTTGATGGAAGGAGATAATAAGGTTACAGATGGAACAGGTACAGGAGTGCAGCTCAGGCAAGTTGGAGATGGAAGACGAGGAGATTTTCACTGAATAGTTTTATTAGTGAGAGAGAAAAAATGTTTTCAAAGCTTCTTCTTCCATCATAGCAGCAAAAAGGGAACAATCTGGACTGAGATCTATAGGGATAGCAGATCAAACGTTGTATCTGAGCGGGATGCAGAGGTAGAGATGAACACACACTGTTGCTCAAAGACAAATCCAGAATGACACAAAGAACTTTAAAGGTGCATGATGTGTGAATGAAGTAAGAATGACATCCTGTGGTAAAATGTGGGTACTGCAGTCCATTTTCAAAACAAACAGGTGACTCTCTCACTCCAGTTCCATGAGTTTCCTGGCTGTTTCTATTTACAGATCAGCACCAGAAGATATTAGATGATGAGTGAAGACGAGTCACACACAGTAAGTTGATAAGTAGATAAATACATTTCACTGTAATATCAAGTTGCTGGTAATTGAAAAAGTAGTTTGAGATATTTCTGGAGCAGACTAGTTTTTCTAATTCACCATTAACTTCAAAAGTTGGCATTGCTGTATTAGAGTAAAACTAAAAGATGCCGTGGCTTCTTAGGGGTACAAGAAATAACTTCTGGGCTGCTCCTTTTACTGGTGAACATACTGATTGAGACATTAGACTGTTTTGTGATGATTTCACTGTAAAATTCTTACTCACTGTACTTTTAAAGGTTGAATATGGAACACGAACACCAAAGCGACATCTAGTGTGTGGAGGTTGTAGTTGCAACAACAGAACAAGGTTTCCAGCCGTCGGGATGCCAGGTTCGATGCCGATACGTGAAGTGAGCAGCCAGCACCATGTCCAGTGACGACCTAAACTCACTCTGGTTTTAGATCTTTTATGGTCGCTCCTCTTCTGAGAACGATAACGGCATCTTCTGGACTCAGAAGCAGCTGCTTGACTTGCAGAGTCCGCCATTTTCCACAGTGTGCTTGGTCTGCCGAGTGGAATGTTTACCGTATCTGGAAACCTGCAATGGTGCCATCTAGTGGTTGGTAGATGTAAACATGAACTCAGTGTCATGGCCGTCAAAATAAATATTTCCTTATTTTTAAATTAAAATATATCTTTTAAAGGAAATACTGTACCTTCACTCTGCACACCTCTAAACGCCCTTGAGGTATTATTATTTAAAAATATAGCTTTTTATTAAATTGTTCCATATTCAACCTTTAACTCATTTTGCACTACTTATATCCCTTTGTTTATATTTTATTTAGCTTTTATATCAGTTTTAGTGAAAATATTCTTCTGTGAATTATTTTGCAGTCAAATTTGATTTCTGGAGATTATCTGAAGCGTCCATATTTAGTGTTTTTATGACCCACAGCAGGGTCCTGACTCCAACTTGGAAACCATCGTTATAGTCAAGCATCATAAACTTGAATTTCACTCAACAACCTGTAACAATAAAAAAGTGCATAAGCAGAAAATACAATGAACTTTTATGCCCCATTCTTTAAGCATTTCACCATGAACTCCTTCCACTTAGTTTCCTTTTGAGTCTAGTTTCAGTTTAAGTTCATTAGACTTGACCCCAGTCTGCTGTCTGTAATGTAAGGTTTTGTTTTGTATTGATAGGCTGGATAAGAACATGCATTTAGGTTACAAGGCCAGCACAAATAACAAAAATCTTTACAGAGGTCAAAAGGTTCATTTTAAAATTCCTGCTGGTGAAAAAAAGGAATCAGTGGTGTCTAAACATGTAGATATTCATCTCAATTTTATTCTGAGCTGGACTCAAATCTCCAGGTGGTTTAAGCTGCACCTATTCTCTGCAGATAGATTTGCAGGACAATTACCAGTCTGTGGAGGCTGAAATAAAAAAAATGATGAATACATTTATGAAGCAGACTAAATTATTGACAATCACTGAACAGATGTCGCTCTTAAATTCAGCTTATAACGTTAAGAACGCTGGAAAATCTCCAGTGAAACAAATCTCTCTTTAGCAGCAAAGTCATCATGCATATTCGATCACCGATTGCCGGTTAGGCAACTGAATTGATTATAAAAAATATTTTTAATTAAGGTAAGTCTGAATATATTAAGAAGAAATATTAAATGCATTTCATCAGGGGAATTAAAAGGCATATTTTCATAAAATAAAGAGCTTATATACCGCACCGCATTTAACTACAGCTGTCAATTTTTCTTAATCATAATATTTCAACTCTCCTGACATTCGGAGTATAAATAAACACATTCAAGGAAAAATGGAGTGGCAAAGCCCAGCTGTTTTGGCAGGATCTCTCCAAGACATAAAGAGAGAGAGGGAAAAATGCACAGTGTGTTTGGAAGTGCAGCAGATCTTGGCATTTCAATCTTGTGCTGATGGATTCAAGTAGGTGGTTTTTGGAAGAATGTTCTCCCACTTGGCATGCTTAACAATGAGTGTGGAATTATCCTCCTCCTGCCAGTTGTTAGAAATGCGATTTCATAAGTCAAATAAGATGAGCAAATCAAGGTCAAGAGCAACACTCAAACCGACGGATGCTCAACATTCGCTCAAACGCAGCCGGCTCTCTCTGCTCATGTGCATTGTTTTGGTTGTTTTGTTTGTGGACTCAGATGCTTTGAGCGCTAAAGTCTGGGAGGCAAACAAAGCAAACGCAGGGCAGTTTGATCAATGATCTCCCAGAGTTCACGGAGAGGGCACGCAGGGGTTTACCAAGGCTGGCTTAACCACCAAAGGAACAGAAACCTCTGGTACCTACTCCTGCCGAGCCCCACTGATGAGACACCAAACCAGGGTCAATCAAACCACCAACTAAAGATTGATCATCAGAACATCAAAGTCACTCATGTAAATCCGGCCTTTTTCAGACATCTGGGGTATTGATACAACCCGTTCCCGGAGGAGAGCTGCTGGTTAGAAACCAATATTCCTCACGGTGGGGGCACTCTGACCCACCCGCTACAAAGACCTGTAAAGTCTGAAAAGTACTTTATCGTGAATGGGTTGAAAAGTTTACCCACGCCATCCTCCGCAGACCCGCCAGGTGAGACCCTATGCAACTCTTTAAAAGTTCAAAACTGGTTCACCGTCCCAAAGTTACCCTGAAGGACACTCAAGCAGAGCAGCTTTCACTTCAGACGCATCGAAAACCCGAAAGTTCCCCATTGTTTCCAGTTGGGGTGAGAGTGGTCAATGGAAATATGATAAACAATTACACAAACAGCAAGTTCCCTTCCCTGGGTGCTCGACAGGCCCTGCTGCCCCTCCCCCTCGTCCTGTCACACTGTAGAGTATTTTGGTTTAAGTTCCACTGCAGCATCCGGCTGAGCTGCGGTCTCGGTTTCACCTCCCACTTCCTTTTTATGGTCCTGACGTGTTTCCGGCCCTGAATTAGAATTGACTCTTTCCACATCGAGTTGTGATATCAGGTCGTCTTCCTTCTCTCGTCGACGGCGTTCGGAAACTATTAAGAAATCCCCAGCGAAGTTGAAATCGATCTCCCGATCCTCCGGAGCACGTGACAGAGATACGAGGTGACATCAAAACCCATCAGCTGGTGCAACGAAAAGAGGAAACGTGTCTCAGCAATAAGGCAGAAGCAAAGGAGGCTGGATTGTGCAAGCGTTGACAATTTTTTTTATTGCAGGAAAACGATGCAAAAAGGGGAAGTATTTTTGTGTCATAAAGGTGATATTTTTCTTTTGACGCATCTGAACATTCTTCAGTCTTTGAAGTTCTGGGTGAGAAACTGCACAGCGGCGACGGGCTCTCCCAAACCAAACCTTGTGATGAAGTCCTGCAAGTCCCATTTACCTGAAAAAGTGACAAAAATATATTTATATACAAATATTTTGCAGGAGAGGAACTCGAGGTTTGTGTTCAGTCTGCTGCAAGACCAAAAAAAAGAGACTCCATAAATAAGCCATATTCTGAGTGCATTATGAGAGCATTTCTGATGACCGCTCGGGCTGTGTTTAAGGGATCTGAGGCCTAACTGAGCAGCACATGGCTCTGGGATGTGAGTCACTGAGAACAGCACTGCTGAAAATAAAACATGTTGCTGTAATGATGGAGGTGGGAACGCAAGGACGTATTGGCAAGAAGAAATGATTCAATCGCCTGGGCTGTTTTTTTCCCTTCCCTCCCCTTTTAAACAAACACCAGACGGCCATCCGGCTGGTATGACAATATCACTTCTTAGATTTTTGACAAGCACTGATTCCCTGCAGTTTCCCCTCCCTTTTACAAAAAACAAAAAAAAGACAAATTCACAACTATCATTGCAGGGAAAGAAAACCCTGTGTGCTTTAAACTTGCAAACTTGAACAGATTCTACAAAGAAAAACGGACTGTCTGTATCTTCATATGTTTGCGTGTTCATAAGACTTTGAAATGTTGCGCTGCAATCCAGGGAATCTGTGACTTTTGGGGCTTTTCATGCGTGGAGTGATTACATTAACGGCTGTCGATGGATCGCACTGGAAAACTAGAGCCAAGTAGTGAAACGGTCCAAAACTATCGAGAGGATGGACTCACAGTCAGGGGTCAGATCTTCCTGTGTCTGCATGGTAAAATCTCCTCCTGACCTTATGCTGCAGCTGTTTTAAAGGCTGCCTGGTTTTATCATCAGAGATGACATGTTTTATCCAGAAGAAATATACATTCCCAGTACGTACTCACCAATCTGAAAAATTCATTTCTGATCAAATTTCTCACTCAAGGATGCAAATTTTTACACATTTGTTTGAACTATTAGCCTGTCTTCCAGCATGAAGCTTTAAACATTAAAGTACCTAGAATTATATATTTATTTCTGATCTTCCTCCCATCTTTAACCTAAGACACCTCCGTGTGTCTGGGTTTGCCGTGAGGGCAGGTCGTGTTCTGAGCTCAGCTGCAGAAAGAGACGAATAATAACTGGGAGATGAGCAGATGAGTACCTGAATCTCCCCAGGTCGTCTCTGTGAATGAGGATTGCCTGCGGAGGGGCCACCGATAATCATGTGAGGGCAATAGAGTCAGGTGACCTGTCTGTGTGATAGGGCACGGCCCCAGCAGCCCCTTCTATCCTTTCCTCCAGCCTCAGATAATGCACCGCCTCTGCAGATCCCTAAACACCTCTGCATGCCCACAACAAGGTTACTCACCCCTCAGAGGTTACAATTTAAAGAAAGCTGACAGGTGAGGTGGCTGAGACACCAACTTCAGTGAGGCGCAGCTGAGAAACCATGTGGCAGATTTGAAATGTATGAAAGTGACGCATAAAGATGTTCTCCTTCCCTTATTTTTGCAGAGAACATGCCTTACAGCTGTGTCAGGCAGTATTTCCTCTAATAAGTATCAAACACAGAGTCAAAATAAGCCAGTGCTTGTAAAGCTTCACACATAATCCTGTCTAAAGCTGTGCAATCATTGGGCTCAATCCAAAACGAGACAAATTCACCATCTCTGGAGCTATCATACTGGCTGGTACCCTGCGAATGCCTCGACTTACGAGTGACCTTAAAATAGGCTGGTGCTTGTTTGTAGTGCAGAGACACGTTTCCGCCTCTCCCATCTGCACGCTCATGGAAAGGACAGATAGTGTGGGACCTGAGGGCGATGTTAGAGTCTTCCTGCTTCTCCTTTTGTTTCCACCTTGCGTCTCTGTCTGGGTATGGCAGGAAGATCAGGACTGCTGCGAGGTGACAGAACTGCTACATTTAGTGGTGTGGGCGGTGTCCCTGTTAAACCTCTTACAGTGTCTCAGAAATACTCAAAAAACCTAGGATCTTCTTTTTTTCATGCAGTACAGTTAAAGGAGCCATATCGGGGTAAAACCTTATTGAAGTTCTTCAATTTAACAGAAATAAAATCACCAGAGGCCAGGGTACAGCCATTAAACAATGTCTCTGGAACAGACGAGAGTGTCGCTCTGATGCCCCTTAGATCAGTCCCTAGGCATATGCGTACTACAGTGTATGCCTATCTGACAACACAGGTCTGTCAGACAAGCGTACACTGTCAGATCATCATACATTTTTAAGCTGTATGACACTTTGACCGGCCAGTTAACCCGTCAGATCATCATACACTTAGTTTAGAACAACCATATGATACCCTGATGGGCCATTTTACCTGTGAGATCTGCATACACTTTGTTTTTAACAACAAGTATAACTTTGCTGCCTGTATGCTGAACTGACAGCTCCTCAGAACGTAGCGGGGGGTTTAGATGAATACGCGTGTGCATGAACTGCATGCATGCTGCTCCGATATGCATGGTACTCTGTCAGAACTCCTGTCCAAACACAATACCATGAGATCTTTTTCTTAGAGCGATGACACACATTGAGTCAAATGTGGCTAGCACTCATCATACAACAGGATATGTTTCAGCAGACCATTTTAGAAACATATGAAAACTCATCAACAGCTCACAATGTTCTTAGAATAGGTTGACTCTGATGTAGCTGAATTTCCTTTTATAGTAAAAATGAGAAACGTTACAGCTTGTCACACTAGCGAAAAAGGGACCTAATATGACGGGCCTTAAAATCATGATGTCATCAGATACGCGTCCTTTAAGAACTTTCCTCACATCATTTATACAGTGTGCAGAAAAATCCATGAGATGAATTCTGAAGGGAACTGAAAGTTGTTGTTCACTGTTAAGTGGTAAGAGCATCAGAGTTTTGAGAATGATCAACAAGTGTGACACAGCAGCAAGGCACGGCGTTCCTCTGACAAGAACACGAGGAGAAAACTGGTCAGGGAGAATGCCAAGTGGCCTATGGCAACACTGGAGGAGCAGCAGGACTTTCTGGCAAACGCTGGTCGTTCACACGTGACAATAATCTCCTTCATTCTCGTATGTCGTGGATTTGGGGCAGGGTAACAGGACCAAGACGATCTGCATTAGAAAAATGTATGATTAGGAGAATGGTAGGATGTCATGAGTAAAATATAATTAAAATGACTGATCTTATTTGAGGGAGAATCTTCAGCTGGATCTGAAGCTTGGAATGAAGGGAAAGAGAAAGATATGACTAAGCCACAGAGTGGAGAGCCAATAAGCACTTAGACCAAAACACAGAGGAAAGAAATCAAACTAAAATATAGCTGAAGACGTTTTTATGCAAGTTTTCTTCTGAGTCTGAAGCCAAAGTTCTCCTTTAAGACGAGGAGTTCAAGTAGCTTGGTGTGATGAACCAATGGATCGGGTCTTCAGTGATGAGGGAGTTCATGGTGAAGGAGGAGTTGAGCCAAATGGTGATGGTCTTCATTTATAGACTGAATCCTCATCTATGGTCACAAGATTTGGACTTTGACTAAAAAGAAATCTTAATCAGAAAAGGGTGGATTACCAACTCAGACGTCCTACCTCAAGTGGGGGAGTTTAAGTATCTTGGGGTCTTGTTCACAAGTGAGGGTAGGAGGTAGGGACAGCCTCTGCAGTGATGCAGAAACCAGTCTGATGTGAAGAGGAGCTAAGCCACAAAGCAAAGCTCTCAATTTACCAGGCAGTCTTCATCTCTATCCTCACTTATGGTCATGAGCTGTGGGTGATGACGGAAAGAACAAGATCACAAATACAAGCGGTCGAAATGAGGTTCCTCTGTAGAGTGGCCGAGATCAGCCTTAGAGATGGGGTGAGGAGTTCGGACATTCGGGAGAGCCTCAGAGTAGAGCTGCTGCTCCTCCATGTCAAGAGGAGCCAATGAGAATGCCCCCTAGATGCCTCCCAGGGGAGGTGTTTCAGACATGTCTGGTTGGCAGGAGGCCCCGGGTTGATCCAGGACATGTTGGAGGGAGGTGACTCATGTTGGCTTGGGAACACCTTGGGATCCTGCTGGTGGAGATGGTGGAGGTTGTTGAGGACAGGGAGGTTTGGGCCTCTCTGCTGGAGCTGCTACCCCCGTGACCTGAACTCAGATAAGCAGGTGAAAACAGACAGAGACTAAAAAGAAAGAGATCTTCATTTATTTTCATTTCATTTATTGGTTATATAGCCCTTTAAAACAGTCAACTAGACAGCCAAAGTGCTTAACAGGTCGCATAAAAACAAAACAAACAACAAACAAAAAAAAAAAACAAACAAAAAAAAACAACACTCAATTCAAATAAAAAAGCAAATAAGAGAAAACCATTAATAAAAAATCCACGTTACTGTGCATTGAAGGCTTTTCTATAAAAGAAGGTTTTGAATTTAGATTTAAAAAGGCCAGGGTCAGAGATGGAGCGTAGGTCCAGAGGGAGCTGGTTCCACAGTCGAGGTGCTGCTACACAGAATGCCCGGTCGCCCCAGTGTTTATATCTTGTCCTTGGAATGTGTAGTAGAAACTGGGAAGAAGACCGTAGGGATCTACCGCTAGTGCTGAAACTCAGCAAATCTGAGATGTAGGATGGGGCCAAACCATTAAGAGCATTAAAAACAAACAATAAAAGCTTAAAATCGATTCGAAAGCGAACAGGCAGCCAGTGGAGGGCAGACAAAGTTGGAGTGATGTGCTCACGTCTAGGGGTGTCAGTTAAAATTCGAGCAGCCGTGTTTTGGATCAGCTGCAACCTGCTAAGGGTCGCCTGTGGGACACCGAAGTAAAGAGCGTTGCAATAGTCGATCCTGGAGCTGACAAATGCATGCATGGCCTTCTCAAGGTCACTTTGGCATAAAAAAGGTTTAACCTTAGATAAAAGACGAAGGTGATAAAAGCTTGATTTGACAACAGAATTGACTTGTTTGCAAAAATTAAAAGTCTTGTCAAAAATCACACCTAGATTTTTTACAGAGTTGCCAAAATGAAAGTTCAGAGTACTGGTGTCAACAGAGGCATTCTCACCAAACAAAATGAACTCAGTCTTTTTTTCATTCAGAAACAAAAAGTTCTGGTTTAACCACTGTTTCACTGCAGAAATGCCGTCGGTGAGCAGGTGTTGGGCATTACTAATGCCAGGTTTTAAAGACATGTAAATCTGCAGGTCATCAGCATAAAAGTGGTAGGACAGGTGATACCGAGCTAGAATAGCACCCAGTGGCAACAAATAGAGGGAAAAAAGCAGTGGACCGAGAATGGAACCCTGCGGGACTCCACAAAACAGAGGAGCCCTGGAAGAGGAGGCACTGCCAATACTAACTGAAAAGGACCTGTCTGTCAGGTAGGACTTAAACCAGTCAAGTGCTGTGCCACGAATACCAACATCATGGTTTAAGCGGGAGAGAAGGACAGAGTGATCCACGGTATCAAACGCTGCCGTGAGGTCCAATAACACTAGCACAATGGGACACCTGCTATCAACAGACATAGCGATGTCATTATGAACTTTAAGTAGTGCCGTCTCTGTGCTATGTCGCTGTCTAAAGCCTGACTGGAATTTTTCAAAGATAGAGTTATCCTCTAAAAAAGGCAACAGCTGAGCGCAAACAATTTTCTCAAGAACCTTAGACAGGAAAGGTAGATGAGAGATAGGTCTAAAGTTGGCTAAAACCATGGGGTCCAAGTTAGACTTTTTAAGAAGGGGCCGCACAATAGCATGCTTAAAGGCTGTTGGCACAATGCCTGAAGTAAGACACGAGTTAAAAAAGGACAAAAGTGTAGGACCAATAGAATCAAAAACCTCTATCAGTAGCTTAGTGGGGAGAATATCAAGAGGGCAATCAGTGGGCCGCATACGCCGCACAAGTCCAGTTAAAAATGTAAAAGACACTGGTTCAAACTGCTGAAAAACAGCAGAACCTGAGGAATCTGATCTGATTAACAAGTGACAGAAATGAGCTTTCTCCATGGGTGGCCAGTCTTAGGGAACAGATGGGGAACTTCATCATCCAGGAGGAGTTTGGACCTCCAGAGATGTCTCTCTGGAGGTTATCCAGGCACATCCTACAGGGAGGAGATCCTAGGGACAAACCCAGAACTCACTGGAGGGATGGTCTTCTCTGGCCTGGAACACTTTGGGATACCCCAGAAGAGATTGTCACTAGGGAGAGGGGAGTCTGGGCCTGTCACCTCTATGATGCTCCCTTAGATTAGAAGAGTTTGGATGAATTGGTTTACAGATTTTCACACAAATGAACCAATTCAAATATTAATATCATGATTATTTTCTTGATTGATGACAAACAAAATGAGCAACAACAAAGCCACCTGGGAACTTATGGATATTCAAAAATTGTATGTTTTTTTATCTAACAACCAAAACATGGACTTTAGCTGAATTATAGACAGTAAAACACTGCAAAAAGACTGTTTATGAGGAAAACTTTTACCTCAATCTTCAAAAATAATGTAAAAAAATCAATAAAATAAATTAAAAAAAATCTCCGGATGTTACCCTGCTTCTTTAAAGCATCCGACTTCTGGCTGAAAGTCAGGCCTGCTGTAGCAACCAAATCCTGGCACTCTTGACTCTGCGCTGCTCTGATTAATGGTAGAGGCTGTGGGTGGGTGGTAGACATGGATCTGCCCATTACCACACTGCAACATTGCAAATGGCTTCAATTACTGCAGAGTGTGCTGAGCTGGCAGTGCGGGGCTCCAGGAGGCAAGATGAGCAACGTGTACGATCCGGCAGCTAAAGCCACTGTGATCCATTCATTTCACACATGATCATCGTGCGCATCCTCTCCTATCGGTTCCCCACAAATAAATGAGGAACAAAAAAAGTGGCCAAAGAATGAGCGATCAATACTGCATTTTCAATATTTCCCTGTTTTTTTTCTTTTCCCCCAGCCAGTAATTCTGCACCTCTTCTGCTTTGAATCTTTTAGGGGTTGGGGTCAGGAGACGAAGGGCTGGATGTGAGAACGGCAAATGCGCGGCGCATCATGCAAACTGAAACAACACTAGACAGCCTCTCTCAAGGCCTCGGGGCTTCCCTCCCGGCATTGTAACACTGTTTCCCTTGACAAATTGACTTGTCGGCACCAAACAGTAGCAGGACATATAAAAGGCTTGCCAAGTGGCTGACAACTATCATGAGGGTCTGAGCGTTCACCCCCCCACACACCCTGGCACAGGGGCAGCCTCGAGTCAGGGACAGCCTTCCTGAGCCAGAGCAATGGGGATTCCCTCTGATAACGCCCCTGTGCCCAGTGCCAGGAGCTCAGCCCCCCTGTAGATCCTTATGTAACAAACCAGCTGTCTCCACCAGTTCACTGACCCACATTCATAACCTTAACCCAGGAGGCACAGCAGACTCCCACGGTTCCTCACAGCAGCTCTGTTCCACCTCTAATTGTTCAGCCCCTCTGGCCATCGCTTATTACTTAAGTGATGGTCAGAGATGAAAAGAAAAAAGACAACAAATCTGAAATAAAATTGAGTCAACGACTCCACTGCTGGAAGTGGAAAATGATCATTAGGAGCCCTCCACCCACGACTAAATGCGCTCCCTTCACAAATCACGTCAATTAATGTCAGCGGTTATGAAAAATCCTCTCTGTGTCACACCACATGGAGGGAGGACAGATGCTAATAAGTGAACATACTTAACGGAGGAGGTGGGGAGACATGGGATTCCCTCCGTTCTCCTTGTCTGAGTGTATCATATACACACGGTCCTGTGGAGGCCAGTATTAACACAGCAGGTACACCACTAAAACAAACATAAAACCATCACCGGACTTTTATTCTCAGTGCTCACACAGCATCGTTTTCCACAACGCTCTTCATTAGGACAGTTATTCCCTTCAAGTGAAACATTTGATTATGTGAGAGTGAAATTCTTAATGTAATTTCCTTTGAATAGAGCAGACAGTAGAGGAGAGAGGAAGCGCTAGAGCGGGAGCTGCAGATTGAGGATGGGTGGATCCACTCATCTCACTGGCTTTATTATCAGGAGGAACTCTTCTATTAAAGGCAAAAAATAATAATCTAACTTATTTTTCCTAAAATTATGTTAAAATATTCTAAATAAACTATTATTCATGATATTTCTTCAGTTGTAGATTCTCTTAAGTCTGTGATAAAGGTGTGTGGGATTAAACAAAAATAGAATAATAATAATAATAAAAAAACATCTCCTTTGACACTTCTTTTCCCCAAACTTTTAACATCAAACAGACTTCAGCCTAATGTGACTGGATTGTTTGCTGACAGAGCTGTCAGAACTTCAAACAGCAGAGACTGGCAGCACCGCTTGTTCACCGCTGCCGAGCTTGAAGTCTCAAACCGCCCCGATCTCCCCTCAAATCACCGACTGTGACCCGAGTAGAACCGACAGAGAGACA
The DNA here is from genome assembly GCA_006937985.1 of Aphyosemion australe. NCBI lineage: Eukaryota > Metazoa > Chordata > Actinopteri > Cyprinodontiformes > Nothobranchiidae > Aphyosemion > Aphyosemion australe. The sequence goes on from SSNS01000094.1 coordinate 159,678, forward strand.
CGCCTCCTGCGAGGTGCTGCGTCTGAGCGCCGTTTCACACCTTCCCACAGACTTCAGACAATGAAAAAAGAAAAGTAAAGCAATATTAAACTGTAAACAAAACAAAAAGCCTGCAAGACAAACAAGGCAGACTTCTGAGAGACGCCAAACAACTACGGTATATGATAATGGTTTCAACAACAATTAACGTTAAAGTGGCTGTTGATCATGTAGACAGACTTGGCTGACTGGGATTTCAGGTGTGGTGGAAGCTAACAACACATGGTCGGGTCAGACTTGTGCAGGTGTGTGTGGGAACCAGTAACCCTCAGACTCACACACTATGTTTTTTAATTGCTGGCTTGTTGCAAACTAAACTCAAACTTACCACGGGAGGACTTCTCCTGATCGGTGAGCGACACCGGAGTGTCAGGAGGCTGCTGAAACAACATGAACTGGTAGCGGTGGAAACCAGACTTCTGAGGCGGTGTTGGTGGATGGTAATCTGCAGACAAAAACAAAAAATTCAAATGTTAGTCAATAAAACTTCTGGAATGGATCTGGGTTTAGGTTTACACCAACAGCAACTGGAAAGCAATAAAACTGCAACCATGAATTATATGCAACTGTCTGTCATTTTGTGCTTTAATGAGCTTTATTAAACTCTGCTTAAGTCCATGTAATGATGCATATTAATCTGATTAAAAAAAACACACAACTAAAGTAACTTAAATAAGAGGTGATTTATCCGAGTTTACTGTCAAAATGAACATTTGAAATGCAAGTAAATACAGCTGGGATTCAGATTCTGATACATTTTACTAACCCTAACCCACGACCCCCCATGGGGAAATTATCTGGTTACAGCACTCCACAGACATATAAACATAATAATAAATGGGGATTTAATTCATGATAAAACACACGTAATTTTTCAGGCAAATATACAGTAGAAGGCTAAGCTGTTGTACAGTGTGGTTCTCACCAGTGAGCGTTATCCCTTGAATCTCTCCTTTCCTCAGAGCCTCGCCCTAGAAATTCAGACACATCATCAGTCAGCTAAATTATAAATAAAATAACTTAATCACTTGCACTTGTTAGTGATCAAAACATCCACTCGTATAGGATGCTTCATTGCTAGCTTAGGTTAAATGCACAAAAGATGTTGGTATAAAAAAATCCCATACAGAAATCAGTTCTCAAGCTAATTAAACTACTGAGTGAATTTCCAATTTCCCATATTATTAATTGTTTATTAACTGCCTGTTGCTTAGAAACAGACATCATGCCACCGAATATGAAGTGCAGGTACTTTCCCTTTTTATTTAAACCTTATATTTGTAATGTTGAACTCCCTCGTCCTCAGGAACACACCGTCACTGAAAATGACACACAGGCATGTGTCTTTAATAAACTTGGCTATTTACAAGATGGCTGCATCCTTGAGTGGGAGGAAAAAGGACTAAATATGTTGTCTGTGGAATGGCCCGAAACCCACTTGAAGTAAGAATGGAAGTCCCCATCACTAAGGAGGAGTAAGTATGTGGTCTCAGCACCTATTTGTGTCCTGTTTTCTCTGCCCACAGGCTCCCCCTACAGGACCACAGAGGGACTGGGTTACTAGACAGCAAACTGGGACAAAAGGAAGGCAGTGGGCAAAGGGGTTTTCCCCTGCTTGTGTGTTATCTTTAGGCTAAACTTTCTGTTTTACTGAGGACTGGTTAAAATAGACCACACAGAATATAAAGACAAAGACTAATTTCTTTTTTTCATGATTTAGATTTAAGAAACCCAGATTGCAGAAGAAAAGGCAATAAGACTTTTCACCCCCTTGGGAATAGATCAACCACATTTTACACTGAAAATTTCAATAACAAGAAATTCATTTTTTTTTTTACCTCAATTAAAAATGGACCACAACAATTAATTTTTGAAATAACTTCAGAAATAACCATTTCACTTCACACTGCTGACATTTTTACAGCTTAATCATCATAAACGCATAAGGCAGAGTGATTTGGATGCACCACCATGCACTTCCAAGGATTTGTTGCTTAGTGAAGCATCTGTCCTTTATCGTGCATCTTCTTATCTCTAATCCCATAACTGCTGTTAAGGATGTTTAGCAGAAAGTATTAAGTGTTTACACCGACTGATACAATTCAGAAGATTAGCTTCAGCTGTGAGCATCTTCATCCACAGATCAGTGTGAAAAATGGCTTTATTTAGACATAGCAAGAGTCCTGCAGCCTGCAGGATCCAAACCCATTGCCATAGCAACAGGTAGTCAACATTTGAGCATGCAACATTTTCCCACATCTTAATGCTCGGCTCTCGCTCATTTTCTTTGGCACCCCTTGCCCTTTTAATTTCAGTATAGAACACAGAGTTTAAACAGCAGAGGAATGAAATATTAAAATTCTGCCAAATTAAAAAGCACAGGACTACAGTATGCAGCTCTAGCATAATCACAAGAAAGAAAACACTGAAAAAACACTGCTGCCAGGAGTTTTTAATCTATTCCAGAGAAGAGTTGCTATCACATTATTCTTTAACAGAGCAGGGCTGTATGAAGGTGGCAGACTTTTCATGCTCACTGGGGAGAGATGGACTCGCACTGATCTGCAGGACCCTCGGACGTGGTGGGCGGTCTTCCTCAGGGACCGTGTGGAGGTGGCGACATGGAGCATGAAAAGTTCTGTCAACTATATGAGTGACATCTTTGTTGAATTCATAATAGTTTGTGCAGCATTTTATATAATTAGTGACACAGTTTAAAATATTGGTAACACTTTTCAATGAGGGTCCCTTGCACTGTAATGCAATATTGACATGAATATTTGTATAAATTCAGTCCAAATGAATATCGACTAATTTATAACAGCTTAAAATCAACTAAAATCTCTAATCCAAATTACGTTTTTAAAGAAATCAACACTCCTGATATGTTTTGTTTCATATCAGAAGGTTAAAATCTTTACATAATGCTGGAGCCAGATGCTGATAAAACAATGCAAACACAGGAAACCAACAAACAGGATCATTTCAAGTCTAACAGAGGGTTCTTTCATCTTTTCCTAAATCAAATTCCAGTGCTTTCAAGGTGAGATTTCAAGATTTGTAGTCCTTAACTTTGGTCATAATTTATACAAGAACAGTCTAAATATGCTCAAAAAGTTTCATTTATGTCATAAAAGTAAATGTTGTGCCACGACTCATTTCAGTGACACTTGAAAATACTTGAATTTGGTAGTTTCAAGGATTTGAAACATGAACAAATGTCTTGCATCCTGCTTTAGCGTTCACTCTCGTCTGGTCTTTCTCTCTTTTTGTTTCTGTTTCCTCTGAAGTGTTGTGCACCATCACCTTGTTGCATCTTTGATGGTATTTAGTATTTTTGTTGTTTTGTTTGTTTTTGTCTGAACCAAAACATGTTTCTCTGTTCATGGGAAGTTTTAGACCTGAAGATGTTCATGAAGAATTATAATCATTTCATCAGGCCAGAAGCACACAGTTCTTTCAGTAGCTGGTGCACCTTAAACCTAATTTAATTATGAAATTAATTTTACTTGCAAATGGAATGAACCAAACACTTTATCCACTGTCCTGAGCACCTTCCTTCTGTGTGGATTCAGACTCTTTAGGTCGGCTAACCTGGGTATACCGATTGAGGGTAATAATATAAGTATTTTATTATATGCTGATGATATTGTTTTGATTGCTGAAGATGAGTTAAATCTGCAAAAAATGTTGGACATCATGAATATTTGGTGCAACAAATGGAGACTTGCTATTAATTGTGAACAAACACAAATTGTTAATTTTTTAAAAGATGCCCAGGTGCAGAAGTGATTACACATCTGATTTTGGTGAAATATAAATAATGTCTTCTGTTACCTACAAATATCTTGTTTTTTTTGTTGAAGGTAGAAGGATATTGTCTGAATCTGCAGGGAGGGCTTTGGGGACTGTGGTTAATAAGATCCAGACTTGAGTTTCTCCACATTTACCACACTGTACGACTCCATTGTGGCTCCTGTGTTGTTTTATGCTGCAGGTATTTGGGGCTTTGCAGATGCACCTGAGTGTAACCTCATCCAGAACAGAGCTATTAGATGTTTTTAGGAGTTATACGGCCTGGGCTGCCATGGAGGGTGATATGGGGTGTGAGCCTTGTCTGATCAAACCGAGAGCAGAAGTTTTTTGCTTGTGGAACCGCGGATATCCTTGATCTAATGTTGTTTTAGCAATATTTTCAAAACCCAGTGGAAATATAATGTGCTCAAAAACCAAAACTAAAAAGTTACATTCAATTCAAAACTAATTTTGTGACGGAGCCTTATGTTGTAACTTAAAGAGACAGTGTGCTGTTTTTACCATTAATCTCTGGAAATATCCATCGTAATGTTGTTCAAAATGAATTAAATGATGCCCAGATGTTAAAAAATATTGGCGGCTTCATAACATATAACCATAAAAATCAGGTCTAAAATACATGGGAGTGGATCTAAGTCTCTGGGTGATGCCATATTAGACACCATGTTTCCTTCTACGGGAGCCCGTGAGGACAAAATGCATTTACTGGTTTGAAACAAATGGTTACAAAACTTTTGCCATTCATAAACACTGTTTTACACAGTTACCTCTTCACTCGCTGCCAGTGATGAAAGCGAGTCTGATGTGCTTGTCATTTTGGTGGAGGTTAGCACTCCCAGGGATTTTTGACCCTAACGGCCATCCGTTGCTAAGGTCTTACTTGAACACAAAAATAGTGCTTGCTTGCAATGATTTAGGTATGTACTGCCCCCTATCGCCAGAGAAAATACACACAGTCACTTTAAAAAGAAGTACAACTGCAAGCGGGGGTTTGCCTCTTGCTGTTGAGGTGGGGCAAATACAAAGGGTTACTGGAGGAGCAACGTTGTGATTTAGATGTTGAAGATGAATTACATTTTTTGTTTTACTGCCCGCTATATGATGATCTATGAATGTCTATGTTTGAGAAGATTCAGCATAAAAATCCTGATTTGTTTTGGGTATCAGATGGTAACATGTTAAGTTGGCTTTTTAACAAAGACATTTTTATGTTGGTGACATTTATAGAGCGTGGGTGCGTAGACAAACGGTACTTTATCTATCCTGTTGTGTAAAATATTGGTTTTGTAAATGTATGGCTAATTATTTTTGTTAAATAGTGTCTTATAAGCCCGTATGGGCTGGGCACTTGTGACTTTCATTCATTCAAAGCTAATATTTGGTAACAGTACAAAATACTACTCGTTTGGACACATAGTGGATAGGGACGCTGTTTGTCAAAGGTGGGACCGATGATGGAGACATTATGACAGGAAGCATGTGCTTTTGGAGATGGCCTTCAAAAAGACAGAGCTCCAGCAAGCTGTTGTGCAGCTGACCCAGACCTCTGAGCAGCCTGAGAAAAGCAACAATGGAAAACACCATGAAGTCATGATCAGCTGAGCAAAACAAATACAGAAAACACGTTTGGTCCAGAAATCATTTTACCCCCAAAGTTTTCTTCTTTAGTTTTGTTCAGCGTATTGGTTTAACCTCTTCATCTTCATTTCAGCCTCTCTTTGTTGTTCATCAGAGCAAAGCTTGCTTTCATGCCACACTCTGACTCAAACAAAGGCAGAAAGGATCCCAAGCAACCTACACAATATGAGCAAAATATATAGAATGTAGAAAAAGCTGTGCGGCGAAGCTTTTCCTGTAGGTCATGTGAAAGACTGACACAGCAAAGCAACAATTTTCAGTTTTCTGTAAAGCATCTGGACAAAGGCAGACAGGTGTCAGACGTCACATGAATCAGAATT